>JAOVVF010000026.1:1550787-1562607 GCA_028565595.1 Duopalatinus emarginatus
AGGTTTACAGTAGAGAAGTTTACATGCAGGACAGTAGAAAGGTTTACAGTAGAGAAGTTTACATGCAGGACAGTAGACAGGTTTACAGTAGAGAAGTTTACATGCAGGACAGTAGACAGGTTTACAGTAGAGACGTTTACATGCAAGACAGTAGAAAGGTTTACAGTAGAGACTTTTACATGCAGGACAGTAGACAGGTTTACAGTAAAGAAGTTTACATGCTGGAAAGTGGAGAATGTATGTGTGGGAAAGTACAAAAGATTACAATAGAGAAGTTTATATGCAAAAGAGTACAAAGGTTCACAGCAGATAAGTTTACATTTGAGAAAGTTGAAAAGATTACAGTTAGAGATAGAGGCAGAGTAGAAGAGTAGAGTAGAAAGGTTACCAGGCGAGGGGTTTACTTATAGGAAAGTTTACCATCTTCAGATTTTGTATAAAAAAATACATTCATATAGCAGTTTTTATAGTGATTTATAAGAAACTTTTCTAGTGTAGTTACACTCTGTTTTCCACTATGACAGACCTGACCACACTGTTTCAACATTTAGATAAAAAGTGTCATTATGACCATTTACTTTAATGAATAGAGTTAATTATTGTTAACTGCAGTGATATAATCTTTACACACCTCATTAAAATGGCAGGTTTTTGTGAAGTAATTTACTTTACCAGGATTTAACACTTTTTTTGTACCTTTAATTTGACCTATAATTTGTACAATTCAGGTCACCCCACATATTTTCAATAGGACTCAGGCTGGGCCATTCCAAAACTCTGATTTTCATCTGGTGAAGCCATTTTTTTGTTGATGTGGGTCTGCTTTGGGTCGTGGTTGTGCAGTGATCCATGTTATAGAGCAGATCTGTAAGCTTGTACAGGCAAATTTAGTGTCTGTGATGATATTAGGGCTTGCAGTGGTCATGCCTGATGTTGTCAGATTGCTGTTTGAAACATTACCCTTTACTGTTAAGCTGCTGTTTTTGGAAATGATGGATGATATTTGGAAATGAAACCCTGCCTCATGTTGCTGCCTGCCTTCATACAGCAATTTATCATCAGTGCCACTTTTGGGAAATGCTTTTACAGGTAGACAGTTTTCAGACATTCTTTCCATACCAGTTCCTCCACCCTGTCCGTAGGCTGGACGCTGAGGTAGGCGAGAGGAAGACGCGGTAGATGTAGAAGTTACAGAACTAGTCTTCTTCACCGGGGCAGGTTTGTACTGCGGATAGAGAGGGTTTTTTTAAAAAGAGTTTAAAAAATATATATATATATTACAAGACATTTACAGTGCATTTAAAAGGCAGATTGTTCGACTGTAAAAAAAAAAAACAATCAAAAACATATCAGGGAAAAAATAGGATGCCAAATGACCTACAGGAACATTAAAGGAGCTGCAGTAATTTCTAAGAAGTACTGATTATGTACTGACAACAATCTCTCATATTTTTCACATGTCTGGGCTTTGTGGTAAGGCAGCAAAACAGAAGCATTTTCTCACATCTAAGCCAAAATACATCACTCCAAATCATATGGTCTGATAAGACAAATTCCAAAAGTTATGTTATGTTTGGTGGGGAAAAAAGAAAGAAAGGAAAAAAAATAATAAAAATCACCCACCAAAAGAACACCATATCCACTGTGAAACATGGTGTTGGCAGTATCAAGCTTTAGGGCTGATTTTCTTCAGCCAGAACTAGAGCTTTTATCAAGGTGGGGAGTATCATGTATACCTACAAATACCAGTATCAGTTTTAGTGACCTGAATCATACAGCCAAATCGACAAAGGAAAAAGGATCCTAACCAAAAGAAGGTCAATGTGTTTAAATGGTCAGAGCACAGTGAAAATCTGTGTGGGGACCTTAAAGCAGGCTATGTACAAGAAATGACCTTACAAGTTAAGAAAAATCATTCGCCCTAGAAAAAAATATCAGGTTCTTAGATTTTATTTTCTTTAGTATTGTCTAGCAGATAAGCACTTTTCCAAAGTCTGGAAACTGTTTATTGGCTAACAACAAAACCAGAATTGGTCGTTTTGTATGTACATTTAAAATAAATAAATAAATAAAAATCACAAATGACACACAGAAACTGTGACATTTAAAAAAATTAAATAAATAAAAAAAAATCAGTGCTAAACGGTCCTGTGTACAGCACAATCATTTATCCTTATCTGAATTTATATAATTTATAGACTGATCCAAGAGTCTGATGCACTCACCTGTGTCCTGGCTGGAGGCTTAGCTTTGTCATTTCCAGGGAATTTCCCCTTGTTGGTAATGCGGGATGCTTGCTCCTTACAGAATTTGATGTGCCGCTCGGCTGCGTTCTCGCTAAACCGCCTCTGGCAATAAGGGCACTGGATATAATCTAGAACAAAACGTTAATATGCGAAACTCGTTACTCCTACACCAAATAGGTTCCGCCTGCGTTAAGCACCTTTAACGTTTTTACCTGGATCGTAGGACGGAGGAGGGGGCGGGGGAAGAGGGCCACCGTCTTTCATCACTTGGCTCAGGCCCTTGGCAGCGCGGATGGTGGCAATGAATTCCTCATGCTTTCGGCGCCAGTTGGACAGTTTCTTGGGTGGTTCAGGCTGTTCAAAGAAACATGTCGTTTAAGGACAGGGCCGGTTCAAACAGGGCCTGGGGGAATTACTCATGACGTCAATGAGGCAAAGTAAACTGTAGCAGAAAGTATTTGCCGAAAATGATAATTGCTGGAAGAGCTCTATAATAAATCTACTCGGGTAATGCAATTTATTACAGAACAGCATTCACAGCATGCAGACTGCGGGCACCTTATTACCACTGGCACTGATGTACAGTCAATTTAACTCTGTTTTTATATAAATATTACATATAAATCAACTACAAATCACATGCATTAATCACAATCGCAAAATGAATGTCTAGCGCAAAGCTTTAAATTTCACTCATGGTATTTATACTCATAAACAATCCATTTACCCTTTGTCATATTTTGTTCAGATTCATATGACATGCACTTTTATGTCATAAAAATGTGTGAAAGGGTTCATGTTTGTCATTTACTGTATGTGGAAGCTCATTTCTGCTTCCGTCTGAGTGTTTTTATATTCCGTACTCACAGAAAATTAAGGGGGCATGTTTATGTGACAATTAAACAGGGAGTAGTTTAGATGGACAGCAACGAATCTCAAAGCAAACACAGCACCTTTTAAAAAAAATAATTTTCCCTCTAAGAAGGCAAACATGTCTAATGTCTGTGTGAATGTTACTTAATAATAATAATAATAATAATAATAATAATAATACACATTGTCCCAAATTATAATGCAAGCGACATTTCAGTCAAATGAGAATTTAGGCTTTATTTTTATTTTTTTTAATAAAGTGTTTTATTTCTCCTATCTTTTTAGATAACTGGTTTCAATCTCAGACAGGTTTGTTAGTCATTCTTCCAGGTGATCTTGATTAAAGGAAACATTACTTGTTTCACATTATTAAGCAAGTCACAGTTCTCATGCAATATGGGTAACAAGAAAGATCTTTCTGAAGAGATAAAGCATAAATAGCTCAATGACTTGCAAAAAAAACAAAAAAACAAAAAAAAGCCAGATCATCGAACTGTGAAGATTTGTGAGTAAGAGCACAGATGAATATGGTCAATATGGACAAGTGCTTAGTAAGTAAAGTTTGTCTTTGACAAATTTATTACAGGTGAAGCTATTTATTACAGGTGTCAAGAACACCTGGATGCAGGATCTTCCAAAGCCTGAACCTGTATTTCTGCCACCACTTACCAAGTCTCACCAAGAGAAGCATGGGCATTTTCAAACGGTTTTGTTTACAGATGAATGTTGTGCTACACTGGGTGCTCCAGACTGGGGGTGTTAAAATGACCTCTGCAACATATGTACATATGAGATATGAGATTCTAATGTCATATCAGATTCTAAGGACAATGAAAAAAAAAACCCTATTGACTCCTTGGTTGATACGAGCATGAAAGGAGTAAAAAAAAAAATCATGGTTTGGCCACCTTATCTTCTTATGACCTTATCACCTTTTTCATCTGTGCACAAAACTGTTTGAAAATGCATAACATCAGCTGAGATTCTTCTCTTGGTGAGATTTGGTAAGTGGTGGCTGAAATACAGGTTCAGTCTCTGGAAGATCCTGCATCGAGATGTTCTTGACACTCCAGAGATACCAGCAGTTTCAGACACCCGTTTGCTTCTCAACAGTGGATTTTTATAGCTTCCCCTTTAATACATTTTTAGGCAGAGAGAGAGAGAAATAGTGAGTGAGTGAGAGAGAGAGAGAGATATTATCCACCCATGAACCGATTTCTGTTTGAAATGATAAATGTCCCATTCATTATAATCCAAAGAAATGATTTACAACGATAATTTGGAAAATGGTGTGCCACTAATAATGATAATAATGTTAAAACCTGGCAGATAACTGGTAGCCAGTGAAGTTGCTGTCAAACAGGTGTGATGTGTGACTTGTGCTTGGTAAGTGTAAGCACTTTTGGTTCTGAGTTCTGGATGTACTGAAGACAGCTGAGTAACGTAGCAGGGAGATTATAAAAGAGAGTGTTGCAGTAGTCAGGATGAGAGAAAACAAAAGTATTGACCAGCATTTTGGCATCAGGATCAGAGAGAAGAGAGCGGAGGGGTGTGATAACATGAAGATGAAAGAATGCGGTCTTGACGAGGAATTTAACATAGAGTTACGGAATTTAACATAGAGTTACGGAATTTAACATAGAGTTAAGGTTGGAAACCAGGACTGAGTTTAAGGCTCTGTTTAATGCAGCTATTGCAGAGCAGTGAAGACTATGATTCAGAATAAGACTATGATTCAGTATAAAAAGAGGAACGTTCCAAGGACAGAACCCTGAGGCACACCTGGTACCACAGTAACAGTGGATCAGTTATGTGTACCAAGAGAAATAAACTGTTGTCTGTTGTCAAGATAGGTCTAAAACCAGGCTGATGACAGTCTGGAAACAAGTATGTCATGAAGCATATCTATCTAAAACAGATTTCCAAAAGGACCAGGATATCAAGACATCCGGCATCCGTTAAGAGCAGATTCAGTGCTGTGTAGATTCCGAAAGCCTGACATAAGGGTTTTAAAGAAATTATCCCTCCCAAGGAAACTGTGAAGCTGTGAGGCTACAACTCTGTTACTTTAGCGAAGAAAGAAAGATTGCAGATGGGTTCCTAAACGGACAGTGAGAGAGGATCTAGACCAGGTTTCTTAGGTAATGGTGCAACTGCCAATAATAACAATAATACAAAGAAAAAGAAGAAGGAGAAGAAGACGGCTCATGGTTCTGAGATTTGTAAATTCACATGTCAAAGTTCACCTTGATAAAATGGATCAGAACAAAAGTAACTGCTGGAAGTCCTTTACAGGTTCTCAATGTCAACTAAGGATCCTTAACAGCTGCATTTCTAGGATGATACATCATCAAATCTGACCAAAGGACTTGTCAATGTCAAGGATCCTTCATTTAGAGAATATTCAAGAATGCCAGAAATTTCTCCTCTGAATTCACAAAGAAAGCACTCACAATCCTGCACACATGTAATTCCTGTACTCATGAATTAAAGACCTGCCACTTCTGCTGGGTCCATTTCATTAGGCTTTTCTTTCATTTAAAGTGCAGACGTTCTGCCATAGCAATGACTTAAACACTGTAAATGTTGTAGCTGAAGAATGAAATGTTGGCACCCCTACGTTGGATACAGGGCCAGCTTAATAGTCATAAAGCTCATTTTAAGGCTGTGTTTATACTTGTAGTCCGGTTCGCTAGGTCTGGACCATACAAGAAAATAATGGATTGTTAGATTTTATTCCATTGTTAGATTTATTATTTCTAATCAAAACTTAATAAGTAAAGAAAAATAAAATGAAGTGACAAATGAGGCAGGTATGACATAGATTCTGCATGCCGGTCTTTAGAGCAAGTGGTGGTTGTTGTTTGGTTTTTAACTGTCTGCACATGGGCCATGTTGATGACCGGAAAGCTTGTGATAAGCCTTATAAAGGTTTTTCTGTCATATATAATGAAGTTGTCTGTTGAACATGGATGCCTTTTTAATGCGTACTTGTAGTTTTGTTATTGACATGAACTTTAGGAGTGTCTAAGCTTTTGTTTTGCTGAATGTTTCTTCAAGGGTTTTTCAACCGTCCAGTCCCAGCGATAGTTGAGGTGGATTAGAATTTTTCTCCCAATGATGGGATTCGCTTGGTATTGTTTATTATCTTTGTGTGAGTTGGGGTTCGATGTTTACTGGCATCTTATGTTGTTCATTTTCTTCCCTTTGTAGCAGATACAGATATCATGTACATAGAGGATGTGAAAGGTGTTGTGTGTTATTATCCTTATTATCCGGGGGGCAGTGCGGTGGTGTAGTTAGTGCTGGTCGCCTCACAGCAAGACGATCTGGGTTCGATTCCCAGTCCGGGCTGTTGAGTGGGTTTCCTCTGGGTACTCTGGTTTCCTTCCACCGTCCAAACACATGCATGTTAGGTTGACCGGTCACTCTAAATTGCCTGTAGGTGTGAGTGTGTATCTGCTGACATGAGACTGAGATAAACCTTTCTTACCTTGAACACAGCCCAAAGAGCTGATACGGCATTAAAATCGACAGCTTCTCTGCAGGATTCCCATTTATTGGGTGTGGAGATAAAAAATTGGTAGCCTTTCTCTAAAGCCCATTTGAAGTAGTTCTTTCTAAATTTCATACTTTCAGGTGATATCATATGCCGTTTTTAAACCAAAGAATATGACTATGATGTCCTTCTTCCTGAAAGAGGACTCCAGCCTGACTAGGTTATTAGGTTATCTGTTGTGCTCCGTCCTTCTATATCCACTCCGGGTTTCTGTTAGTTCTCTTTCCCTGGATGGCTTTGGTCTTTTCCTGGCTTAGACATTGGATTACTATTGTTTTTTTCCAGACTGAACATATGTTCCCTTGTTGCCGAGATTTAGTCATAAACATTGACGGTCGGGGAGCTGGAAGTAATGCTTTAGGAATTGGTTGGATTTGGTCCAGTCTGGCTGCTGTGTCATGGGATTTCTTCTGGGAACTTATAAATATAGAGTCTTATATATAGATAGAAGGTTATATAGTATCGACCAGGGCAGTGTGTGTGCGCATGGGTGGCAGTCGTCGTATACTGTTGCAATATAACTACTGTAGCACACACTACTGCACAATGTACATAGCTTGTATATTGTGAATAGTTTACATTTTTATTTTATATATTTTTACTGCATGCTTAATTTGATCTTTATTATTTTCATTCTTTTGTACTCCGACATCCAATGTGGGCAGCAAGGTAGGAATTTCATTGTACAGGGAAACTAGTTTCCTTACTGTGCACATGACAATAAAGCTCTGAATCTTGTAATACCTTGAATGGGTGTGAGCTGAGTTTCTTAGAGGCAGAAAGCTACAGACTGAGGGCTGCTGTCAGATGCTGCAGTTCAGCCGAATTAGCTCTTATGGCTTGACACTTACGCTGTATCCTGTGGTTTCTGTCCATTCGGCCAGGGATAAGTGACTGCAGAGCCTGATTCTGTTTATGGGAGATGTGCTCTAATGGCGTGAGCTGGTAGTAGCTTTCATTTCTATATCTCTCATAAACTCTTGGCCTGCTTGGGTTCTTTTCTTGATCTGTTCTTGGTTGATTGTAAAAGTTTTTCTTTTATGTCTTGCTGTTGGTTTGTTATTGATCGGTTGTTGGGGTTGATGTTTGGCTTGTTTGGGTTATCATAGGTACTCTGGGTGCTGATTTGTCAGGACTTGGCTTTTTCTGGCAGGTAGTCCCTGTGGTTTATCTTAATCTACTCAGTAAGGTCTGTTTAACTGGCTATTGATTCCATCGACTTCTTTCGAATTTCCTTAGTTTAGAATTAGTGAGTTTATCTATTAAATATTTTTGTGCTTTTTGTGGTGTTTTTCACATTCTGGATTTCCTTCTCTTTTGTCTAGGTTGAGGAATCTCTGAGGAAGCATTATGTGATTCTCTACTGTATCTACACTTTGTTGCTTTCTGACAGGGTAGATAAAGTTCCCCGTAGTTACATAAAATCACGTTGCCCTGCATGTGCCTGACATCCTGACATTTAAAGCACCCCTGAGGATTAGGGATATACAGATTGACATTTACTCTTTGATAACCGAAAACAAAATCTGGAGGTTGAGATTTCCACCATATCTGCAAGGTCCCTGGAATGGATCACTCCTTCGCAGTTCTTTAAAGTTAAATGCGGCAGTGCTTTTATGCGGGTGCCTGCAAATTCTTTGGTGCTTAGTAAGTTATCAGTTTGTACTTTTTTTTAGGCACTCCACCAGTATTTGTCCAGATCTCAACTTTTCCACATCTTTTACTGTTTAGTATTAAAAAAAATCTACCATTTGTCATCTGAAATGGCGTTAATATAATTATTTTATTATAAAATTTAGTATAATAGTTTAATACATTCATCATGTCTATTTCCCAAACACCTTAAAGGCCAGCCAGGGACAGCACACAGCCGAGGACCCCCAGAGGTTGTGCACCAGGGAGCATAGGAACCTGCTATCTGTGTAAAGTAGGAACCAAAGTACTGTGTTGGGGACATGGTTACTGCAGTTGCCAGTCCCCTAAAGTACCAGGATCTCTTCTTCTGCAGACACATGTCGCACCTCATTGAAAACAACGCACCCCAGTTTTTCACCGCTTACGAACGGCAAGGGGGGTGCTGAGGACTTCTACCCCAGGTCCAAATGAGGAAAGCAAGAGGCGGGAAGTTGGAGACAGAGACAGACAGAAACCCAAGTCTGCTTACTTAGAGCACACTAGGGTTCGAAAGGAAGTCGCCCTGAAAGGTCCTTCTCTACTTCACCAGCAATACTGACACATACTGAGGATACAAAATCAAAATAAAATCGTAACAGATCCAGTGGCTTTGGAGAATCAATGCATTACGAATTATAACCAAATCATAAAAGAAAAATTAAATACATGGTGGCAGTTACGTAAAAATTTAAAAGCAGCTCGTAAATGAAATTAAGTTAGCATGGGCTGAAATGTGTGAGGAGCCCCGGGGTTTCAATCCTCACCTTTGGCTTGAGCGGTTTCACAGTTGGGATGTCGGTGCCTTCGGCTCTCTGTCTGCTCGAGTCAAACACCTTCCTCTTCTTCACTGTCGATTTCTGGCAGATTGCTGTGTGCTTTTTCTAAAAGACAGCAGATCATCTGATAAGTTGGTGAAACAGTAAAAAGAGTGTCAAAAATAAAACGTTCTCTTCTCATTTTTGAGGAACGGACAATTTTAGCACCAAAATCTCAGAACTCATGACGTTAAAACATGGAAGGTTTTCCTGGAAGTTCTTGTTTAGGATGGTTCCTGATTTGTTGGACCATTCTATGGTTCTACATATCATCTTTAAAGGTTCAGTTAAGCCTCATGAATTCATTAGGAAAATGATTAAATTCTGGGTGGCTCACACTGTGCTTCATTACAGTTCTCTCGGATTATTCTGCAGTTTTATGTTATTCATTACAGAATGACACATCAGGTTTTTTTTATCCATTTACAATTACATTTAATGTTGAGCAAGGTCGAAATCACAAAGTTGCTTTTCAGCAACTCTGGTTTGAGGCAAACTTGCTTTCGATTGAACAGATCAATAAAAGAGGAACTCTGAGGACAAAGACCGCTTTGATTAGCATGTTTTTTTTCTCCCCCAAACAGGGATTTCCCTTCAGTGTTTACAATGTGGTGAATCCCTCCATGCCATAACTTGCACTAAAAATCTGCTGTCATCACTGATTTTACCCTGAAGAATACTCACAAGGACGTTTGGGAAAAAACGTCTCCCGCACACTTTGCACGGCAGCAGCTCCTCGCCGACAGGCACGGATTCTGACACAAAGAACAAAAAATCAAACAAACCATTTATTACATTAATGAAGTCAATGATGCGCTGACATGTTTAATCACAAACTGAATTTCAGAACAGAACCAGATCCGCAAAAACACTAGCGTAGGGAAAGCAGTGATTCAGTCAACACCATGTTTACTGTGTTAATCTGAAACCTCAACACAACAGAAAGACCCCTCAGGAAAGAACTGTGGTGTTCGGATAAAACAAAATAACAAATAATAAAATATGACATCTCCAGTGAGTCACAAGCTGCTGTTAAATGCTTCGAAAACATATCGAGCTGCTTGTTTGTGTCTTTTGGTTGTGAAGCAACCACTACACATGTCGTTGTGGGCGTGGTCTTTCCAGAGCTTTCGTTTGTTTTGTTTTTGTTCCTATGTGAGCAAATACAACGCATACACATGGCATGGCATTTCTTTGTAACGTCTTTATAGTCAACTTTTTATATAGTCACAGAACATTACTAGTCCTAACTGGAACGGGAGGAGTCCCTGACGATGTTATGTGCTTTAACCACCTGCCACAGTGAGGTTGGCTGGTAGTTGGGCACCAATAGTTGGGCAACAATAAAACATGGCTGGTAGTTGGGCACAAATAAAACATTTTGTTTTACACCACCCTCGGCAGGTCTTTCTTTCAGACACTATGAATCTGCTCTCGCTGTGCAGCCACGGAAACTTTTAAAGGAAGTTATTTTGACTTATTCTGTGGACACAGGCGGACTTTCTTCCGTCTCTTCTGGAACTAAGATGCTGTTGTGGAATTATTATGTTGCCATGGCAGATCCTCGGAAAAGTGGACACCCAGGAACATGGAGACAGAAAGCTGGTGACACGTGACTTCTATCAGTCCAAGTTCAGACTTCCTGAAGTTTCCTGGTTGTATAGGATAAACAGGATAAACTGAAACCACGACTCTACGAGACAGCTGTTTGGATAACTTTCCCACGCCATAACAAATTAACACAGAATAGATAAACTCTCTGTATAATTGTGGGATGTCATGCTGTCACTGACCTCCCGGCCTTTTAACTATTACTATGTCGCTTGCTAAGATTCCTACTTCTAGGAGCTGCATCCTTCGGAGGCTGCATTTAAAGACTAGGCTGTCACATTTTAAAGGCTCCTTCATATGTGGCCGAGAATGTATCCTCCATTTCCACAGACATGAAGACATGTTGCCCACCGACACGTCCCCAGGTTCATTGCATGCTTGTGGTGCAAACCGGAAATCCCATTTCAGTTTGGCTCTCTAAGGATCCATCGAAGGTCGTGGTCTATGGAGGCATACCTTTCAAAGGCTGTGTAGTCCATGTCCTTCAAAAGGTGGAGCCCCTGAATTAGGACACAGCTAGGGTCAGGAAAAAAAGTTTTCTTAACCAAAAGCCTACAGATGCCCTGAAAAATGAAAGTGTGTGTGAAAGTGAACTACTCTTTTGGCCGCTGTGCAGTAGACCTGACCTCCGTATTTGACCTATTCATGCACACACACTAGTGAACTCACACTAGGGGGCAGTGAGCACACATGCCCAGAGGGGGCAGCCCCCTAATCCACAGCACCCAGGTAGCAGTTAGGGGTTAGGTGCCTTGCTCAAGGGCATTTCAGTCGAGGACAGGGACCTTCTGGTCTCCAGACTGGTTCCTTAAGCACAAGTATACAGCTGTCCCAGAAACTCAATAATTATTAATGCCCCCATTTTGTCCAGGGTTAAAAAAAATAAACAAATCATGTGACTAGGCTTTCATTCATAGCTCATGTGTGTGTGTGTGTGTGTGTGTGTATATATATATATATACACATGTGTGTGTGCATGTATTTCCCATACATATAGATAGATAGATACATACACATATAGTACACACACACACACGTATAT
>JAOVVF010000026.1:1579147-1594097 GCA_028565595.1 Duopalatinus emarginatus
TATTATTATTATTATTATTATTATCATTATTATTATTATTATCATTATTATTATTATTATTATTATTATTATTATTAGCCATATTATGACTCCTACCCCCTGGTGTCAGTGTCCATTGTGGTGTGTCATTGTAGATGTCATGTCAGTTCATAAGCCATCAGCCAAGATGTAAAGAGGGAAAAAAATATCCAGAACCAACGCTGGACAAATTAGTCCCGCAGACTTTTAGAGAAGGATTCAGAAAGAGAACCTTCAGGTTTCCCCCAGAACTGTACACAGTAATATAATAAATAAATTAACAAAATATCAGCAAATAAAAGCTTTAGTTGAAGGACAATATTTAGATATTTTGTATACGTCTTTTTAATATTATATTTATTGGTGTGTTAGCTTTTTTGCTTATTCTGTTCTTTATATATATATATATGTGTGTGTGTGTGTGTGTGTGTGTGTGTGTGTGTGTGTGTGTGTGTGTAATCATTTTGATCTCACATCTCATGTATTGTGATTTAATATTGACCACATTTTAAAATCTCAGTGTTTTTAAATGGTGTGTTAATAATAAGTAGAGCACAGCGTGGAGACTGAGGCTTCAGATTGGACATGTTGAAGGTCTGACAGGAGGCGTTTTGTGTTGGATGAGGTTATGAAGTCATCCTGAGCTTTTCACTGTGTGACATTTATAGTTAGGTTTTAACTGTAACACTCAGAAGTGTTGACCTTTTCACAGACGCTGGACAGACGGAAACGTACATTAATCATTCATCAGCACACACAGCACTTCTTCACCCTCTGATTATTTCAGCCAGGGAGTAAAAGTCTGTTTTTTTCTACCTTCTGATACTTTTATTTTATTTTATTTATTTTATTCTGTCATGCTGGGTTTATTTTTTTGGATTTTCTGAATGCTTAGTGAAAGGTATTCAGTATAAGGAATAAAAACACAGTGGTGTCATTCTGTTATAGGAAAATAATCAATTACTCAGTACTGCCAAGGACCAAAGTCACTGTTACCACCACAGATTTAATAATATTCCTCTTACAGTACACCCTGGAGAATTTATCAATGATTATAATCCTTTCATAATTATTTATTAGTTATATATTTAGTAACTGTTCCTTCTCTTTATATAAACATTATAACCCATGTTTACTTAACATTTAGTCTCTCTCCTAGTTAATAATTTCTCATCATTAATTCAGACTTTACAGTCAACACTGCTCCTTTTAGATCAGATCAAACACCAAACTGATATTGGTAATTCATTCATAAGGAATATCATGATTGGCATGTTTACTTAAATATCAAGTTCACTGTGGTACACATTCAATTATATTCATGTGTGGAAATTATCTTTAATATGTTACAGTTTACAGTATGTACTAAGCTGTGAACTTAGTTGTGCATCTGACAATGCACCTCATACACACACACACACACACACACACACACACACACACACATGAACTATATTTCCTGCATTCTAAGGTGTAGGATTTCTGTGTTCCAAAGCGTGTCGCGTTGCATCCCAGATGTGTTTAATAACTTTGACATCTGGTGACATCTGGTGACTCAGATAAATGTTCCTTTAATTATAATTTGGCGTCTTTAGACGTGTGTGGTGGTGCATTGTCCTGTTAGAAAAGGCCAAACCAATCAGAATGAATGCCGGACATGAACTGGTGTAACTCGTCAGAAAGGACACAGACACAGTGTTCACTTGTCAGAGACGTTTGTAGATGTACCAGTGGTCCAGTGGAATGCAGGCTAGACAGACCACTCTAGTCTATGTATTTTTCATGGGCCCATTTGTACCAGTTTTTTCTGGCACTTTAGTGGTGGCTGTTTCTGGTGGGACAAATAAAGGATCATCTTATCTTAACGTATTGGACAAATACTTGGCTTGTTACATTAGAAAACTGCAGAAACAAAGAAGCGTAACATTTGGTTATAAGATGTTGGGTCATTTGTTTCTGGTTGGTTGTGGGGCTCAACCTTCTGGTCCTGAAGTGGATTCCTTAACCACAACCTACAGCTGGCTTCGTAAGTAATATAACTATACTTGTATTAATGTCAGTTTGTGTGATATTTATATCCTGCCTCTGAGACATAAATGAAGGACCTGGTCATTTCAGAGTCAGAGACTGTATACAGAAACATTCTGTTATTTTCTGACCGGATTTTAAATGTTTTATTATTACATTATTTACAGATGCACTACTGCTGTCAGAGCTAATGAGGGATTTTTTTTATTCTGTCTAACGGTTCTTGCTTATTCATGTGACTGGTTATGTGGAGAACCCATGACCTGAGCTGAAACTGGTGGTGCTGTTTAAAGTAAGGATCCTCCGGTGGGGTTTGGATGGACAGCGACGTTCCGCTACGGTTCAGTCAGAATGATGCGTCTGTGTCTCCGCGTGAAACTCTGGGGAGGACGGAGAGGCTCTGGGGAGTGAAATTGAGCTCCGCTAACACTCCACTCCACCTCCTGCATGACAGTGATGGATTCGGCCCTGACAGGACAGTGTCGTGCCATCCTTTCTAATCTCACCATCTTTTCTCTTTCATATTCACGCACATAGGCTCCTGCACACGTGCCGTCGTTTCTCATTTCTGTCTTCTTCTGTCACTTGACTACAGACGCCTCGGATTTTCATCGAGAAAACGTGAAGATCACAAACTCTTTATTTTACAGCACGATAAGTATTTAGTACTTGTGATACAATGAAGGTGAGTTCTTGATTCTGATTGGTCAGAATCTTTTAAAAGAATACAGGAGGTTAGAGAGGGAATGAGTGTTTATAGCTGCTATAAGTGAGAACGTGTTTTCCACAACATTAAGTAACAATGAAAGAAGTGATGATGGGGCAGCCGTGGTCTAGTGGTTAGGGAACTGGTCTCATGACCAGAAGGTCCCGGGTTTGATCCCTGCCCAGGGCAAGACATGACTGAGGTGCCCTTAAACCAGCCACCTAACTCCCCCATCTGCTTCCCAGGTGCTGTGGTTTGGGGCTCCAGGCAAGTGTGTTCACTGGTGCATGTGTTTCACTGCACAGATCACATTCCTCTGTGAGCAAGTACAGTAGGCAGATAGTTCACTTTCATCATCTTTACTGATATATTAAGTAAATAATAATGTGGTATAAGAGGAATAAAACACTACTGACAGCTCTTCATCAGTTATGTGGTTTGAAGCTGAACAACCCAAACAAAATGAACCTTCAGGATTTTCATGAACACCAAATTTGAAGTCTAAATGCCTCTCCAACTATTTACTACAGTTAAAGAAGAAGAAGCCTCTATGTTTTGTCGCATATACATTGCAGCTTGCTAGGAAATGACGGGTCATTGCTCAGGGTCAGTGATGGTGCAATGACCCTGGAGCAGAGATGGTTAAGGGTCTTGCTTACAAGCCCAACAGCGGCAGCTTGGTGGCGCTGGGGCTTGAACCCTGACCTTCTGATCAGTAACCCAGAGCCTTAACCATAACCACTGAGCCACCACTGGCCCCTGTTAAATATATTCATATTCAGATAAATAAAGCCCTGTGGGTTGTTTTAAAAGATTTAAAAGCTCTTTTCATACTGGGTTCTACCCTTAAAAACTTTTATTTAATATTTATATGGAAGAAGTCTCCAGTGTCAGACGAGGTTACACGCATCATCTGTATTTGTCTTATTGAATCTAGAGCTAATAGTAAAGTTTATACCTGCTGTAATGTAAGCCATATTGTGAACATTAAATGTACCTATAAATGGACAAAAACTACCAAGTGAATGTGTTAATCTCAGAAACTGTAAATGCTACAGTCATGTATTTTATTCAACACTACCTACATCAGCATGTGGTTGCGTCAGACAGGAAGTGGGGATTAGTGTTTCTGGTGTTTGCCTGTTACATATCAGAGATTGTTAAATAATGATCTAGTGACAGAAGGAGTGAGAGCAGCTCGAGGTGTGAGAGCTCTTCATCATCAAACCTCGGATTCTTCAGTCTGTAGAAACCAGGAGCAGTGTTAGGCATAGCAGTCACATGACGTCTCCTCAGGTGGTAATTAGACAGCGACATAAGGTGACGATGAGACAAGTGATAGAAGGACATGCAGGAAGTGACGGATAATGAAAGCAGGAAGTGACGGATAATGAAAGCACGGAGACAGAGTCCAGGAAAAAGGTCAGAATGAGGCTCAACCCTGAAGAACATGAGAGAGGAGGATTTCAGAGATCAGAAGTTGTTTGTAAAACCGAAATGAAATGTGATGATTTTCCATATAACATAAATGAGCATAAAAAAATTAACGAATTAATTAATTAATTAATCAATTAAAGAAACTAATAGTTAAAATCATTTTAATTCCACCAGTGTTGTGTTGTATTATTATTATTATTATTATTATTATTATTATTATTATTATTATTATTATTATTTTGGCAAACAGTTTATAAATTACTTATAAAATTCTAGATTTAGAATTAATCTTAAATTGGTGGTGGCAATCTAGAGGATCATGTTAAAATAAATAATGTTTTACAGTCAGTTTTTAAACTGATTTTTAATTATATTAATTAATAAAATTATTATAATACCTGCATGAAGGTATTATTAACACATTTATACAATATTTAACAATTTTGGTGAGTGTCAGAAGTCAGAACATAATAAATACATGGTATAATTTTATATTTATTTATATTTTTATATATTTGTTTTTTTTAATAATAAAAATCTCATCTTTAGTAAATTGCTCCAGGAATAAAAGTCCATGTCATGCTGTTATAGGAAACTAATCAGTTTCAGTAACTCAACAATCTGGTGTTTAATTATTAGATCATTTTTTAGTAACAGAAAAATATAAAAAACTTCTGTCAATAATAATAATAGAGAAATATGATGAAATATGAATGATTTTGTTGTTGTTTGTCTGGATGGTTCCTGTTCTTGGTAGTGGACTGTGACTGGACTTTAATAAATTCAGTCCACAGTATAATTCTGAACTGAGCGTCAGTAAAAACGATAAAAATAATTTAAAGGAAATGAGACTTGTTGCGTGAGAGCAGGTGCACGGCCGGGGTAAAACGTCCACACTTTGATCAAGAGCTCCTTCACAAGCACAGCATCACATTGTGCTGAAACAGAGGCACGGGTTCAGGCCGGCGCCTCACAGATTACAATATCATTTCCGGGCAGATTGCAGAATAATTCATATTTATTGCTGTTTAATACAACATTTTTTCTTATTTATCTGTCAGCAAGCACGAAAATACATAAATCAAAAATACGAGGATGCAGACTATAACTATATGTAATTACCACAGTGTCTGGCTGAGCTGCTAATAAATGCAATTATCATGAAGCATATTGTTCATATTAGGTCACACTTCATGGCGTGGCAGATTTTTATGATTTTCACACCCATATTAAGTCTAAATCGCAGTCTTCTGTGACATCCTGGTGTTATAGGGCCGTTATTCCGCCATCTTCAGCCTCTGTGAGGTTTTTATAGCTTTTCATGGTGGTGAGAATGAAACCTTGGATCATACTGAACATGCTGCTTTACTGAATTGTTCAAATACAGTGTTGAATATATAGATAAAAAAATATGAAAATCATCATCAACAACAACAACAACAACAACAACAACAACAACACAGAGACATCTATAGCACAGAGGAAACCTGTCATATTATAACCAATCTGTTCTCACTGTGACTTATGAGGCGACTGGTTGGATAACACCAAGCAGCAGATGACATTTGAAACAGATATATGGCCACAGAAGAGGGTCCTCTCTCTCTCTCTCTCTCTCTCTCTCTCTCTCTCCAGACTCCGAAGTGGATCTCATACTATTAACCTCTGCTCTAGAAGAAAATTCAGTCGGCCGCCTGATTGAAGCGCTTCTCATGGAGAAGGTTTTGGATCACGTGCTTTTGTCCTCAATGTATCGGTAATTTTCTTCATCACAGCTGGAAATAATCTGTGGAGATATTCACATGGAGATATTCTTAAAGCTTGAAGTCACAGGTTCAAGCAATAAAAATGAAAGTGAATAAAAAAATTGGGAGTTAATTTTGAGCAGATTAAGTCATCAGTGTCCATGTGATGAAGATTCTGGTGTGTTGCTTTAAGTTCTGTAAAGGGGTTATTATAGAGAAAATGTAATTAGGACATGATGTCTGGTCAGCTGGTGAATAATCTGCTGCCTTCTTAAATCTTTAAATAACTTAAAATATCCACTAGTCTATAAATCTAATAATGGTGTAAAAAATCTCAAATATAAAAAAAACTGTTTTACTTAGAACAAAATTAAAATGTGAAAAAAGTAAGTAAATGGAAAAAAATAAAATAAAAAATTTAAAAATTAATGCTTATAAAAGTCTAAAATCTTATAAAAAAGAATAAAAATAAAAAGAGTAAGCTGCAAGTAATTACAAAAATAACAGAACTTATATATATATATACACACACACACACACAAAATAAATAGTGTGCTTCATGACACAATACATTTACATTAAGAAATGTACACACACACACACACACACACACACACACACACATATATATATATATATATAAATAAAATCTCAAAATGAATTGATATCAATTATCAAAATGAAGATGATATCATAATAATAATGATGATCATAATAATAATAATAATAATAATAATAATAATACTAAGTTATTATTTCTCTTCTTTTAATAAATGTTTCATGCACTGTTCCACTTGATTTCTGCACTTTTAAAAACAAAAGAAACCTATAAGGAGCTTGAAAATGGTAGAGTGAGCTTCACAATGTAATCTCTCGCTCTGTCCCCCCTCCCCCCCCCCTTCCCCCCTTCTCTTTTTCCTAGTTATGATGTGAACTTTATGATGTTTCGGGGAAACTGGGCCATGTGTGTTCCTCTATAACAGACCCCGCAGCTAAGCATCTCTCCACCAAGTGGCACTGTTGTCCAAGGAAAATCCCATTTCTGCGCTCCTGTGCGAGTCCCATCTCCTGACCACAGATGGATGTTTTACATTTTCAATGCCACAACACATGTACACATGGTTTAAAGCAGGAATCAGATCTGACCGAGGGCACCGCTGATTTATTCCGTCTTTGATACGAGCGAATCTCTGTCTCGAACAAACATTAGTGAATCTTTCTGCATGTTTACGTCCACCGTCAGTGTGGCTTTCTGAGTTCCTGTGTAAAGTCCAGGATGTAGAATGATTACTGTGGATCAGAGTCAGTGAGAACTCAACAGAGTATGTTTGACTTCTGTTCTCCTACTGAAGACGGTGTAGCGTTTCATCAATCCTGAACCAAACACACTATGGCACTATGGATAACAGGACTCCATGCTAAACGACATGTGGTTCAGCTTTCGACCGTCATGTCTTTGAGACGTTTGGTGAAAACCACCATAAAAGTTTTACAGTGTCTAATTATATATTTAGACACGCATATATTACAATATTAAACCCCTGACATGTCTATAATTCTAATACTTCAACATTGCCAAAGCTCACCATGCTTTCCAATAATATACTGCAGTGACTCCATTCGCCGCCGGTTAAGTGTTTGTGTTTATAAGAAAAATCCATCTCGTCTGCTGGATTTTGTTTTCAACCGCACGCATTATGATAATTGGTTGCTTTTTAAAGAGAAACTCGATCCAGTGCATGTAGATAATTACACAGAACTTGGTTTCCATGAAGAATTCCCCCCTCTCTCTCTCTTTTAAAAAAAGTTCATCATTTCTTCTTTCTTAAGATCCTCCATGTTTTGCACATACGCATATCGACTCAAACTGAATATAGGAAAAAAAAAGAGGTAAAAGAAAAAGAACAGACCGCCTATATGCGTAATTTACAATCTAAAATGTCATAATGAAAGACAGGAAAAGAAAAGGATGACGATATCGCAGTAAAAGTTAACCTCCGAGACGGGGCTCTTTTAGAGATGCACATTTAGAGGCTGACTTTAACACATCATAACATGTTTATTGGCCTACATCGTTTAGCTTGTTTGGATAGCTAGCAGTCTTGGGTAACCGCCACTAATTAGTTCCCATAAAGCTGTGCTGGTGCAAACAGCCCACGGAAGCCGAGCCTTAAATTAACACTCGCAGTGTGCTGAAAAGGACATAAATTACATTTTAATTGCTCCGTCTAATTCCAGGAGATGCATGTTTGCTGAGATCAAACCTATCATAATTAAAAATGTTCCATTTCATTTCTTTTCTGTTTTTCCCCTCCGCCCTGCTCGTGCAGAGTTAATGAGAAAAGCTCAAATATTCCTTGTATGAAGGCAGCGCGTTGGCACGCTTTGATTAAGGTATGATTAAACCAGTTTATGGAAATGATTGCATAAATAAATAAATAAATACTGTTGCTAATCAAACCAGATAAAGAATGAGATTGGTGTTTGAGTAATCTGAGGTACTGTGATGACGTGATGTGAAGAAAATACAAACCAGGGTCTAGTTTAACACCAAGTTTCTTAAGTGTTGCTTCTGGCTTTTGGAATCTCTAAGAGTCATAAAGCCGAACCATGAGGAACATGAAATAAACCAGAACCTTGAGGAACACTGTGTCATGCTCTTAGGGAGCTGGAAACAGAACCATGAGGAACATTATATTGCTCATTAAGTGGGCTTAAACCAGAACCGTGAGAAACACCATATTATGCTTTTAGGGAGCTGAAAACAGAACCTCCAGGACATCGTATTGCTCATTAAGTGGGCTTAAACTAGTACCTTGAGGAACACCATACTGTGTATACGCATTTGGGTAACTTAGGTAAGTCAAAGTTAAAGAAAATGTTGTGCTGTCAGGTGAACCAACCAACACACATGACATCAGTACCTAACCTCAGGACATTTTTGATGATAACGTCCCAAAATCCAGTAGTGTCTGCAGCAGAAGCGGCCGGAGTGAACAGTGACTCCAGTGATCATTTAAAGCAACAGTGAATGAAACTGAGTGTTTGGAAAGAGTTGTTTCAGCCAGGGTGAAAAGACATCTGTAGTATTTAATTAATGTGGTATTGTGAGCCAGGAATGTCACATGTTTCATTAAAACCTCAGGGTACTGAATAAACCTGTGGGAAATATAGTAGGAAATATATGTAAATATAAGTATAATGTCTTCCTTAAACAAGAACACACTATATGTCATCAAATAGGCCTAAACCAGAACCTTGTAGAACATAACACAGCCCTTTAGGTGGAACTAAACCAAAACCCTGGAGAACATCATGTTGTTTATAAACTGGACCAGAACCTTGTAGAACACCATATTGTTTATTAAGTGAACCTAAACCAGAACCCTGTACAACACCATATTACTCATTAAGTGGGCCTAAACCAGAACCTTATTGAACTTTACACTGCTTATTCAGTGGACCTAAATCAGAACCTTGTCGAACACCATACTGCTCATTAAGTGGGCCTAAACCAGAACCATGTTGAAAACCATGTTGCTCATTCGGTTTGCCTAAACTATAACCTTATTGAACACCATACTGTGCTCTTAGGGGGCTGAAACCAAAACCTTGAGGAACACAGTATTACTCATCATGTGGTCCAAAACCAGAACATTGTAGTATACCACTTAGAGAACTTGAACCAGAACCTTCAGCATAAACACTGACAAACTGGTGATGGCAAAAACCTGTCTCCGTAAACCGTCAGTGTTTTCAAGGTTGTCCTTTAACATATGCTACTGAACAGTGCTGAATGCAGCACTTCTGCATAAGTGAAGGACATTAATTTATTCATTTATTCATTCATATGGGGGACAGTGGTATTCAAAAGACCCTACAGGCAATATAGAATCCAGTTGAAGCTTATATCTTAGCACTTAAAGGTTCTCTACTGGGATTTGAACTCACAACCTTCTGGTAGCTGGTGCAGAATAATCTTTAATCTCTAAGTGGTGATGCGCCAAGACAAGACACAAAGCATTTAAAATAAAATGAAACCGTTTACTGTAAAATATGAAATTGGCCGTAATCAAACATCTGTGGTTAATTGAAAAAAAAAAAAAGATAAACAGTACACCATAGCCAGGAAGCCTTCCATGCTAACATGGTCTTGAAGGTAACAAGGCATAGTTGGAGGAAAGTAGGCCTGGGGTTGGAAACTCTGATAAACAGATGAAGCGTTCCAGAAATGTTGAATATCTTAGCTGAAAGAGGCAATTACAGAGTTCAGGCCTCGCGCAGCCTCAAGCCACAGCCGACCACAGGGAGCAGGCTGGAGCCATTTCATGTCTGAATTCACAAGAAGGTTCTTGGCCAAGCCTCAAGTCCGTAACCCTCTGTTCACTGCACGGCTTGCAGCTCATACAGATACGCTGTTCATGTTCAGCAAGATGCAGATGTGCACACACACTCTCTTGATCAGAGCAAATAAGCAAGTGCATGCATAGACACAACACCCCTGTCTTCTACTGCTAATAATAACAATACTCTCAATAAGTTTAAATCATTTCAGCTCTGGTCTCTGTAAAAGAACTAACTAACATCTGACCAATAAGAAACCAAGCTATCCGGAGAAAGCTCCACCTACCGCCAAGCGTTTTATTGTTCTGGCTTGGAAATTAGCTCAGCCCCCTACTGGTACAAGAGCTGCACAGCCCCGCCCCTTTATCATACGCTCACAAGACAAGATCAGTTAACGTGTTGAATTAACAGATCAGTCAGATTGGTTTGATAAATGATATGAGGGTCAGGGTAAAGTAGGACAGTAAGGCTGTTGTTAACCTACATGTCCACATACGCATGACGGCTGCCTCTGTTCGGTTCATCGGTTGTGCACGTCCTTTAACGCTACAAGTACGCAAGGCTCAGCGGCATGGGCAGTGCAGATGGAACGTTTCGAAGAAAGGTTGTGTGACTAAGTCTGTATTTACCCAGGACTGTTTTCTGGTCTGGCCTCTAGTGGACACCTTAAGTAACACTCATATCACAAAAATAAAAAGTGGTCTTTTTAATTTAAAAAGCTCCGCCTCCTGCACAAGCATTCAAGCATTTGTTTTGAGGGCGTGGCTATGTAGCTACTTACAGTGACATGCTAGTTAATCGTAACAGTCACTAACATCGCTGAATATATCACGTAAATGCGTACATGAACAGGAAGTCCATCTCTAGAGTAAAGCCATCTCAGTCTGTTTTTTAAGTGAACTGTAGAGTGAGAAAGTGATCTGATTCTGAATCGATTCCTCTGCAGGAAGTGAATCAGACACGCCACGTGTTTTGGGTTGCAGTGTTTTGTTCGCTGTGTGAGCTGATAAACTGAGACAGTAATACTGCGGTAATGATATCTGTTTGGAGATTTGGACCAACAGAAAGCACAAAAATAAACTAAAAGAAACATGTTTGAATCTAGTTAATTTAATAATTATCTGACTTTATCAACTCTTTGATGGATGATCCTACTGTGTGTGTTTTATCCCTCGTGATTGCTTGAGGAATATTTCAGTCCTTCACGTCCCTCAAGCAAAGTGCTTTTGTTTTTGAATTTGTTCGATTTTAATCGCATGCAGTGTCAAACCTTATAAACACACCCATGTATCAATTTCTCTCTGATTCGGGTTCAATTCAGAATCCTCCTAACAGCTGTGAGCCAAGTGAACCACTTGTTATAGTGGTGTTTTATTTTGTTTGATGATTAGTTTGACATAGTAGGCGTATCTTGCAGCTGTCAACACTACAAATTGTTCTTTAATGGATTTATTACATTTACGATTTGAACAATATTATTAGGAATTATAATCATTTCAGACATTTGTGATCTTGTCTCAATGCTGACCGTTTGTAGGAGTCGTGTTGGAATATTCGTGTTTAAAATACCCAGCGCGGATACACGAGTCAAGAGATACAATAAAACTGAAGCAGATAGAGAAAGGGAGAGAGAGCGAGAGATTAAGAGAGGGGCTCAGCTGTGAGCAGCGTCAGCCCAGATGACTGTAAATTGAAGAAAGCACAATATGAGCAGGTTTGAAGGCTCTTGAGTGACTAGGAGAGACGGGTGAGGTGTGTCTACTCAGGAGCCAGCACGCTTCCATTCTCCCGTCACCATCAGAGTCTAATGACTGACAGGTCATTGATTTCTGATTTAGAAATCATCACAGCGCTGGGAATCTGATCGTATTCGAACCTGTTTGCAAATCAAACCAGAAGGTTATCCGGGTTAAACACTCGAGCTTTAGCAGTTAATTAATGCACATTTTATTAAGAGGCCATGTTTGAAATTCATAGGGGAAAAAAAAGTTCAAGTTCAGTGCTTGTGTTTGGCTAATTCCCTCCTGACAGCGCTGCCTAGGAACTCGCAGAAGATTAGAGTTTTCTCTTTAATTATGGCAGCTCATTTGCATATCTTTATAAATCGTGATGTATGGTAATATGCATTTCCATAGCATCGTGCAACTCAGGCTCTCAACATGACCTGAAAATGTCAGCAAATATTAGTTGTTTTTTTTTTTTTTAATTTTGTAGCATAGGGTTAAGACAAAAAAAAGAGTAATTGACATATTTCACATTTAATATCATCACTTAAGCAATGCTAACTCTTTAGCTGATCGCTAATACGAACCCTGGTTCTTCTGACATGTCTGGATGTACAAATAAAATCATCATATAATACATGCTTTAAAAACATTTTAAATCCTACACAGTGCTTTCGTCCCCATCTGAGGTACAAGTACTATATAGAAACCAATAGAAAAGCTTTTTGTAAGGTAAGAACCACGGACAAAGCCTTGAAGAACCAGCAGAGTCTGGTTCTAACTCATCTGGTTCTAACTAGTACCTCTGTTCTAGTTAAAAAAAATGCTATAAAATAAAGAATAAACACTGAAGTGCCAAAGAAACTGGTACAGATGAACCTATGCAAAATACACAGGCTGATGCTGACTCCATGAGGGTTTCCACAGGACCCCTGGTACATCCCCAAACATCTCTGACAGGTGAACACTGTGTGTGTCTCCTTTCTGACGAGTTACACCAGTAAATGTCCAGCATTCATTCTGATGGGTTTGGACTCTTGTAACAGGACAATGCACCACCACACACATCTACAGAAATCCTAGACTACGATATTTACAACAGAATTGTGAAGCGTTCTGCAGGAAGTATGGTGTTTATTACCTTATGGTGAGTTACACCAGTAAATGTCCAGCATTTATTCTGATGCGTTTGTTCTCTTCCAACAGGTCTAGAGATGCCAAAATATGGTTAGAGGAACACTCATCTGTGTTTGGGAGTTTGAGTCATCAGATCTTAACGTTATCAGACGGGTCTGGGATGCCATGTAATGCTCTGTAGAACACAGAAATCCTACACCTCAGAATACAAAAGGATTATGGAGCGTTTTGCAGGAAGTCTGGTGTTCACTGCCCTGTTGGGGACCTATCAAGTATTAAACTGGGATATCAGTTTTTCTGGCACTTCAGTGTATGAAGCAGGCTGTAATAATTTAATAAATATTGGGGGAAAAAAATGTGTTTACATGAAGCATAAAATTTATTATGATTATCACCATGTATAATGTCAATTGTGTTCATTTTTTATTGTACATGATTTTTAATTAAGTTGTTTGAAAATGTATATATTATAAAATTAATATTATAAAATTATTATATGATCATAATTCCATCTCAATTCTGGCTCAGATCTTGTTAGCTGTATTTAGCATAAAGCACCATATGTGGCACATGGCACTCAGACTCGGACAGCATTTCATTAAAAAGCAATGCAGGTGAGTGAAACCGAGTTCACCAGAATGAAAAAGGAGCATTTCCTGAATCCTCTTTCATCAGTCCTGCTCCTTTTTGTACATGATGCACGTTTTCAGGGTGACTATTAGTCTCTGTCACTTTCAAAGGAAAGCAATGAATCAAACAATGACCAAAAAAAATGCTCTTAAGCTAAACAGGAAGCTTGAAATCTACCTGAAAACACGGCTGGCGTATTGACATTACATCAGCTTTGATCCTTGCATTATACTCCATATTCACATGCTTGTAAATGATTTTATTCCATAAAGGGCCGTCTGAGTGGGAAATATCTTTAGATCAAGCGATTGCTCTGGATTGCTCTCCTTGTTATGCATATCAGGTGCATCAGCTCAGGAAGGCACTCTTCACATGGGAGATGCCTGAGAGAGGACGTTTTTGATGCCGCCGGCCTCTGCGGCGCTTTGACCGACCACAATAGGGCTCCGAAATATAAAAGCAACTCCATACCTCACCATTGAGGTCTAAGAAGCATAGGTTTTGTTTTCAGGAACCCAAGACCTGAGCATTCGGCAGAATGTGCTTTTACACTCAAGTGTATTTTTTTGTTGTTTTGTTTTGCTCTTCAGTGTATGGTTTATGTGACCCATCTGCCATGCTGCTGTGGGTAAATGCACCTCCGGCTCTGGAGTGGCCGGGTTTATTTTTTCCATTGCTGGCATAAAGGCCATCTTTAAAAAGATAAACAATGGAGTTAATAGAGATGGGTTGTATTCTGGCTCCTTCGAGTACAGGAGAAGTAGGTTTTATTATAGATCTTTACAAAATGAAAGGATATTATCTATATAATTGCAGTTTATTTTCATCTCTGCAATTCTCTATAACTGACTACTAATTGGTCTTGTTTGTCAAGATAACTTCTGAAGATGAAGATGGAGGAAGCCAAGGCTGTTTCTAGCTACAATCACTAAGGGACCCCCAAGCCACCAGGGGGCAGCATAATTTTTAACATAAATGGTCTGGTACATGTTATAGACCTTTTAGCTATGAATACGAAGCTAACAAATGAATAATCTGTCAAAAGAATAATTTTTAAATTCTCTGTTATGATTTATTTATTCTCTGTTATGAAAAAAAAACTGCCACAGAGAGCTACGAGTGCAAATATGAGATATATCTATCTATATCTATGTATCTCTCTCTCTCTCTCTCTCTGTATA
>JAOVVF010000026.1:1611511-1636721 GCA_028565595.1 Duopalatinus emarginatus
GAGTTAGGTGCCTTGCTCAAGGGCACCTCAGTCGTGTCTTGCCCTGGGCGGGAATCGAACCCACAACCTTCCGGTCACGAGACCGGTTCCATAACCGCTAGGCCACGGCTGGTATCGACGACGGTATTGAGCATAATATTAACACAGACCTTTGGTGAAGCACGGTGGTGGCAGCATCATGTTATAATCTAGAGTTTTCAGACAAAATAAAGGGAATCATAGATAGTTCCAAATGCTAGTTTATTTTGGCACAAAATCTGCAGGTGTCTTTTATGAAGTTTAAAAAAATGTCAGTGACCTAACAGAGAAACAGCTTCAAAATAATCAATGTTGAGTCAAGGTGAATTACTCTTTTGACCACTGAATTGACCTCCACATTTGACCCATCCATGCATCAAAACACATACACACTGGTAAAGACACACTAGGGGGCAGTGAGCAAATATGCCCAGAGCGGCGGGCAGCCCCTATCCACAATGCCCTGGGGAGCAGGTTTGGGTTAGGTGCCTTGCTCAAGGGCACTTCAGTCATGTTTTGTCTATTGTGGTGATTGAACTGGGACCCAGTGCTGCTTCCTTAACCATAAGCCTACAGGGTGTGTATACTTATGCCACCAGGTTATTCACACGTTCTTACTAAAGTAACATAATTAATTATAAAGTGAACACATGTTCAAAAGTATGTGAACATGAAGTATTCCATAAATAAAGTGCATTTAGTGTTAGAGGTTTAAGAAACATAGGATAGGGATTCGGTAACTATGGAAACACATCTTAACCTTTGACATTAACTTTCAAAAAAGAAAAAAAAAATATTTTTGAGTTTCTGTCATTAGTGGAGTTGTAGACATTCATTCAGACAGCATTAAATATGGATCAGACGTACACCAGTCTCTCTCTCTCTCTCTCTCTCTCTCTGTCTCTGTCTCTCTCTCTCTGTCTCTCTCTCTGTCTCTGTCTCTGAGTAGTCCTTTTCTATGAGCTAACTTGCAGCTGCAGGCTTTTGTTGGGGTAGTGGGGCAGAGGGAGACAATTATTTCAGCGGGACAGTCGGTTAGTTAGTCCAGCCATCAGGGTGGCATCTGCTGTCCTGCTGTGCTGCCGATTGTGTCTTATGATGAATGTCGCAATCAGGACCATCAAAACGGGGGACCCCCGCTGCTTTTAATTGCCAGAGCTGAGCACTGGCCCATTTGTTATTACGCCGAGGTTATTACCTCACACTGAGTGTATTAACAGGTGAAGATAATTGATGAGAAGCAGCACCCTAAATCCCCCCCCTCCCCCCCAAGGCTCTTTCAGAGGGACCTGGTGTAATTATGACATAATAAATGTACAGGACAGCAGCAGTGGGGGGCAGCATTAGACAAGACAAGTAAAAAAGGACCCAGGATCAAACCTTGCTGATAAGTGCAGCAGTGCCAGGAATAATACTCACTTATCCAGGGTCTGATATGGGCCGCGTAATTAGAACTACGATGCGTGTAATTAAAAAAAGAATGCATTTCTCTTTTTCTCTCTCTTGTTTTTTTTATGGAGTAAAACAGTATGCCTGCGATTCCTACATTTCATTGATTGCCTTTGGTTTCTTTTTTTGCCCTGGTTGCTTTAATTAAGATCCCATAGAACTAAAGGAGGTCAGGGATATTTCTGATGTGCTCGTTCTCCTATCAGGGAAATGAGAATCTGGGTGGTCCGCAGCACACGAGGAAGGGATTTGAATCTCTCCCTGGAAACGCTGCCGGGATGTCTGCGTAGCCTCACCCGTTCATCAAAACAGACCAAAATAAAACTGAACTGACCAGATTGTGAGGGGGCGAGTGTAAAGGCGTTGAGACAGTCTGTCAGGCCACGACGGGCGAGATATATAAATATATGTATATATTTATATATATAGTAGATATATAAAGCTTCAGCAGCTTAAGCAAACAAATGTGATTCCAAATTATTTAGCAAGCGTAGATAATAATTACCAGCGGTGAGACGTGCGGTGCTGGAAGAGACCCAGGCACAACAGAATTCTGGGGAGGATGTGGCCATCCCCGCCTCCGCACAAAATCCTGTAATTACCAAAAGCTCAATTCTCTTCTTCTGCTTTCAACCTTTCATTTTACAGCCATTTCTAGCCAGAGCCAAGGAAAACCCAAGAGCTAATTGGCTGTGTACTGGTTCTTTTAATGCATTAAAGATGTGTGCTAGACTGAAATGTGCTAGGCTATGCTGTGCTAGCTCAGCCAAATAAATACAGTCATTAGTGCCTAGCCGATACAGCTAAGCCCGAGTATCCTCTCCAGTATCCCATCCTTCTTTCCTTTCTCTCTCTCTCTCTCTTTCTGTCTGACTGAGATCTGACTGAGTGACTGCCGTGACTGTGGAGGGCAGAAACATGACAAAAGCTGCAGCGATGACAAAGTCTGAGGTCTTGTGCAGCTCAACGGGACGCCTAGCTGTCAAGAACCTCGGAGTGTGTCTCTGTGTGCACTCCCTGTTAATGAAAGGAGTGCCTATCGGGGGGGGACGGGGGGACGGGGCAAGAGACAGAAGGACAGTCGAGGCCTCAACAGTCAGCACAGCTGTGTGCAGTGGACTGGAAATCATTACCTTGCTTGTGTGTTGTACGTTTTCTATTGTAGACTATACGTTAGGCACGGACATTTTCCTTCCCTCCTTCATTGTGTAACCTGAGAAATGAATAAAAAGACAGATTCAACTAAGCACAGAACACACCGAACTTCACAAGATATGGACTTTGTTCCGCGTCCCCTCTGTCGACCCCCATGCGCCAGATCCATCATACACAATGGTCCGCACTGCATCTGAATATTCCTTCCTATTCGTAATTTTCATCAGCCTGCAGCAAGCAAAGTTCCTACAGAAAGAATTGCAGTGACCTGGCTGCATAAACCTCATATCATTATCAGCTGTACATGCACGACCTGATTTGCATATCCACACGAATGACGGGTTACATCTTTATTCCGACGAGCGGATGTGCCTCAGAGTCATCTCCGAGCGGAATTCATGAATGTGTCCCACTAATTATAGCAATCTTGCAAATGATCTCCTTAAATATTAATCCACATCACTTTACACAGATTGCTGCGAGTCATTCTGTCAAGGAGAACCAGGCATTTGCATCGGGACGCGTTGCGTAAGCTTGAGGGGGAGAAAGATGTTTGGGCGAAGCTCAACAGGAGGAGAAGAAAAATGGTTAAGCATCGCTAATGATAATGTGAAGAGATAGAGATTAAAATAATGCAGTTTTGGGAAACACACTCATTTTAGTCTCATTAGACAATTAGAGTAAAATGTTGTGTGTATAAATATTTTTATAGGTCAGATTTGCACCAGATCTTGAAAGGTTTCAGATGAATATGTATGTATTTTGAGATGACAATTAACTGTAAATTACTAAGTGCATTCATGATGATACATTTATCCACTTTTCCATAAAAAGTCGAAGTTCAAAGACAACTGGAAACCAGTATATATTACTAGAAACCAGACACATGGCTTTGGACTGCAAATGATATAAACAGCCATCACAGGAAAACTAGGACTGAACTGTTTCACTTGTCCATCACTGACCAATTAATAGACTTACATTTCCTGGATATATACTGTGTACACCAGTTACCTAGATATATATTGTGTATTACACCAGTCTAATATTAGCTAGGAATGTAGGACTGCATAAATACGACAGGGCCTGAACTCCATAAGGATGTGGAAATGTTCTATAGCCAATTAATACCAGACTTCCTCCAGAGCGCTTCACAATACTGTTGTATTCTGTGGTCTCAGATTTCTGTCCACGGTGTGTTGCATGGCATCCCATGCATCATGTTTGACAACACTGAGATTTGATGATTCAGGTGTGAACGGCAAAACCCCAAACTCACATGAGTGTTCCTCTAACTATAATCTGGTGTCTCTAGACGTGTGTGATGCCGCATTGTCCTGTTAGAAGAGGACAAACCCGTCCAAATGAATGCAGGACATGAACTGGTTAGAAAGGAGACACACACATTGTTTATTTGCATGGGTTTTATCTGTACCAGATTTTCTTGTACTTCAGTATAGAATGTATTATTTATAATCACACTATCCGGGCTTCCGGATGAGGATCGATTCCCGTTTGAGTCTGACTCCTTTCAATGTGGCGTTTTTTTTCTCACCTGTTCTTCAGTGACCAGGTCCGTTGTTAATAGCTGTATATACATAAATCTAAACAGAGGTGAACTAAATGCTATTATGTGGTTTAAGAGCTAGTTATTAGCACAGTATGCACTAAAATTTCCAATAATGCATCTCAGCCAAGGCAGCGCTTCTGCTACCATAGATATACATTAAAGGCACCTTTATTTATAATTAGTTTGACAAAGTTGTTAAATCTGTGTGTGTAATTGAAATAAATTTAAACTGACTAAGTAAGCCATATATACAATCAGTTGATAAAGTGAGGTTTATTTTAGTGAGTTCATATGAGTTTTAATTAACCAATTATTTCTTAGCAAATTATTTTTTATCTTTCATAGGATAAAAAATAAGTTTGTTCAGAATAATAAAAGAGGTCTGTTCCTGTGCCTACCTACATTTAAACTGCTTTTATTTCATACTTTCACTTTTATTTTATTTATTTATTTTTTTCCAAACACTAGATTCAAACTTTTCTTTTTCCCACTCAGCTGTAACGTTTCAGTTTTATGAATATCAGATTCAGATTTACATGTGGGTGCATGAGGTGGTGATTTTTATGTATTCTAAGAGTTCCATGGCAGTGTGTGTGTGTGTGTGTGTGTGTGTGTGTGTGTGTGTGTGTGTGAGAGGACGAATGGAAGTGGTTCTGCTTGTCATCCTGTCTGTGATTGATAAGCTCACCAGCGCAATGAACAGAGAGACATCTAAAATAGTCAGCTACGCCTGGCACTGTCATGCATACAGAATGGACCTGGTATAAACCAGTACAGCTCACTCACTCTACACACTGTATCAAACACACTTCTAAATGTTAAAAAAACACTCGGACAGTAGTGTTATGGGATTTTTTTTCTCTCCTGTATCTCAAATTTAGAAACCGACCTTTATTTTTGTGCATCCTGCAAAGCAACATATCAGCTTTGCAGGTTAAGCAGCCTGTTAACAAAATGTGTTTCTGTTCTTAGATATTTGTACAATAAATAATTGCTGATGAAGATGAGGAAATTACACTCACATTATTACATATCAATATTATTTTATCTATCTATCTATTTATCTCTCTCTCTGTACATTTTTGCTGTTTCTATGGTTTCTTTTTCTATTTTATTCTATTCTTTATTTTTTGTTTGTTTTATGTTTTTAGATAATATATATATATATATTTTTTTTATTTTTTTTTTTTACACAAAAAAAAATTATGCATGTAATATTTTTGATTTTTCTCTTGTTTCTTAATGATTTACATTTTGTAAAAAAAAATAGTAATAATAACTGTATTGCTGTTAATATGTCTGCACTAAACACTTTATATTTTTACATTTCTTGTAAAGCATTTTATAATAATACTTTGAATTTTGATTTTATTATTATTTAATGAGGTATTATTATTAATTACAAAAATATTAAATTTATTAAGTCTAAAAAAGCCAACATGGATCACATGGTTACATGGAACAAGGTTACAGCACTAAAGAGGGAAGGACTGAGGAAGTAACAGTGTGTATGTGGGTGAATGGGGGCACTAAGTGTATTTCATGCTTACCGGTAAAATGCATCTAAACATATTATTCTACATCAAAAAAGGCAACAAGTGCATGGCAGATGACTTTTCCTCTTCTTAAGTGCCATTTCTTTATGTCAGGCAATTATAATGCTATCAAAGCAATCTGGATTGATTTGATTCATCAGTGGCAGTGCGAGAGCGAGAGCACGCGAGAGAGAGAGAGAGAAAAGAGAGTGCTGGTGTACTTATTGAAATGAGGCCATCTAAGTTGCCTTAGCTGCTTTTCAAACTAAAGAGAAATGCAAATGCGGTCATACATGAGTGGCTGAGACATCAGCGGGTTAATGGAGGTCTGAATATCGCTGTCCAAAACGATGTTATCCATGAAAGACTAAATCAATCATAAACAACGAGCGAAAAGGAAAGGCGCTGGCTTTAGAGCCAATTAAAGGCAGGGTGACATAACGAAAAAATACTTCTTTCCATAAATTAAGTGGCCTGCCATGATTGTTTTCTTGTTTACTACGTCGGCGAGGCGGTGTTTGATGTATGCACGGGGCACTGTGGGCGATGTTTTATGATCATTATTATTCAAATGAGCTACGCTGTTTTTGAAGGTCTCAAATCACTGCACATGAACGCCGAAGTCCAGAATTACAAATGGCTTTCCATGCAAATGAAGAGCACGGCTCACTCACTCCACTGACTTCATTTGGCGAAAGCAGCACGAACGCAGATTCAACGTTCAACTATTTGGAATAACATTAACGAGACAAAGTTTCGTGTTTACGTCCCTTCAAAAAAACCTAAACAAAACAAAAAAAGTGCTTGGGAAAGCAAGAGTAAACTGTGCTCCGGTCCGGGGGACAGAAGTGTGAGAAAGCTCTGATGACTTGTTGCTAAAATGTATTGTTTTAATGAGCTGCTGAACCCCTGTGATGCTGCAGCGGCAAAACACACCACAAACGAGCAAAGTTAAACAGAAGCAACTGCTTTACTACAGTGAAGTTAAGGCCACCCACACTACTGCACTCACTAACATGAATTAAACAGCTCATTTCATCCAGTGTATTCATCTCAGGAGAAACTTCACCTCACGCCTGTTTGGTTTTTTCGTTTTTGACATCTACAAAACAGGTGATATCTGGAAGGATGGATGAATGGATGGTGGTTTGTTGAATGGTTGCATGGTGTGGTGGATGAGTGCCCAAAAGTTGGCTGAATGAATGAAGGATTCATAAAGGATGCATGGTGGTAGGTTGGTTGGATAGATGGTGGTGGTTTATTGTGTGGTTGCATTGTGCGATGGATGGATGGCTGAAAAGTTGTCTGGATGAATGAAGTGATGGATGCATGGATGGACGGATGGGTGATGGTTGGTTGTTTCAATGGATGGATTAATAGTGGTAGGTTGGATAAATGGTGATGGCTCTGGTTTGTTGGTTGGTTGGTTGCATGGTGAGATGGACAGTTGGCTGGCTGGCTGGATGGATGGATGGATGGATGGATGGATGGATGGTGGTAGGTTGGATATATGGGTAGTGATTATTTGTTGATTGGTTACATAGTAAGATGGATGAGCGGCTTGATGAATAGAATGATGGGTTGATTTATGATGGTAGGTTGGATAGATGAATGGTGGTGATTTGTTGGTTGGATTGATGGTTGGTTGATTTGATGGATGAACAGATGGTTGGTTGAATATATTTTAGATGGGGTTTTTTTTAATTGTTGATTAGATGGATGGACAGATAGATAGATGGGTGGCCAGTGATAATGTTGTATGGATGGCTGGTTGGTTGGTTCCACAGTTGGATAGATGGTTGGTTTGCAAAGATTGTTGGTTGGATGCAGGTTTGTTGGTTGGTTATTTTCTTGGCTGTTTGATCCCAATATTTACTGTTCATACGGATTTTCTGGTATAATATCTGTACCACAGGTTACAATGTCAGACTCTGGATTATAGGGTTGTATATCTAGGGGTTGTGTGCATCACATCACTAATGTCTACAGTGTTATTATAAACATATTATTATATATTATATAAATCGACTTTATTTATAAAATTATAAAATGTTGTTTTTTCCATGTTTATGAAGGTGTTCAGGTGTTCAGGTGTTGTATAATGAATTCATAGATACATTGATAAATATGTGTCGGTGAGAAATGACATATCAGAACAGAAGAACCTGTCCGAGGTCCTAGTGCCTGCCCAGTTCAGCTCCCCTTATGATAGGACTCATTTGCTAGCTGTAGCCTTAGTGATGCAGAGACGAGAATTAACAGTAAGACAAATAAGATCTCAGTGAGTTTGCGGATGAAAAAAAAAACAAGACGGAAATCTGTAATTACTCGGCTGTGAGGATTTCAGCCACCGAAGTAAGCAAGGAATCTTTCACACACAAAGAGGAGATTTAACCAATGTATAATCTCCTTTTTCATACACACACACACACACACATGCACACACTGACTAATTCAGCACATTTGTTGATTGGGTCCTCATTGTGCGGCTTGGACGAGGTCTTTGTTCACGAGTGCCTTAATTGAGTTCGACAGCACGACTTTCTGAATCCTGTGGCTATGCTATTCATTGAAAATTAATCACGGATAAAAAGTAATTAATTCCATTACACAGGGAATGATTTTCCGAGTTGTTTATTCCTTTCTTCTTGTAATTTTAGCTGGAGGACATACAAGAAACAACAATGTTACTATGGATTACAGGATGTTGAGGCGTCAAGCACATTAACCGGATTCTGTACATAACAATAACAATAGTCTGTTTCTAGTGTCAGAATGTTCAGTGCTGCAAACCTTAAGTCTAAAGATCAGCGTACTAGACAGAGATGTATGTATAGCATGTCCATCTTCACCACATTGTATTTTTAAGCAGTAGAGCCGACACAGAGTGCATCATCAAACCGTCAAAGCTCGCTCTGACATGCGGACAAACAAGGCCGTGTTTGTCATCGATACCAAGGCAATTAAAGACATCTGTGAGAACCGAATGCACATCACTGTGTGGACCTTACAAAGTAAAAACGAACGGATGGACAAAAAAGCGCCTTAAAATAAAAATATTAAAAGCTATCTTCTGAGATGGTGGGGAAAAAAATACAATAATACAATATCATGAGATAAAGTAAAAGGGAGCGCGCGTGTCATAGACTGCGCTTTCAGTGAGAAATCTAAAAGGTAATTTCACGGATAAAAGGGACTCTAATGCATGGCAGTAATGTGGAGGCGATGGAACAAAGGCAAACTTTCATCTCTTTAAGCTTGGATAGAGAAAACCTTTGATGCTTTGAAAATGATAATAAAAAATCTCGGGCTGCGCCACCGAATACAATGCAGCGCCTCCAGCACTTAATACAGCCGCACAGGCCATCCAGAGAGAAGGGGGGGGGGGGGTAACTACAAATTGTGACACTTAGGGTGGCTAAATTATACCCCGAACAAACACAGAGATGCAGGGCATAAAGAATCTCATTATATCTAAGATTAGCTAAAAAATTTCTGGACGCTAAGAGACGGAGTTTACAAGAAATAATGTCTTGTATTTTGAGTTTGTGATATTAGAATGTAATCACTTCATGTTGTGCTGAAATGGGAAAATAATCAACAGACACGCTGGTGTGATCAAGAAGATTTCCTGTTGATTCTTCTACTATCTATCTGTCTGTCTGCCTGTCTGTCTGTCTATTCTCACCCATTTGACGACTTTCTCCTATCATATGACTCCTGTATGACGTGCTTCCTCTGAGACACAACCTCTGGGACGGTGTAACGCACTCTGAGGAAAGCTCTTCCGCCTGTTTGTGTATACATAATGCCCATGATTAACTATCGGCAATCCCTGTGATTGAAAAGGAAGGGACGGCCTACCGTCTCTCCCGTCTCTCCTCTCCCCTGTTCTCCTAGACAGCACGACTTTCTGAGTCCTGTGGCTGTTATTCATTGAAAATTCATCACGGATAAAAAGCAATTAATTCCATTAGACTGGAGTTGTTTATTCCTTTTTTTCTTGTAATTTTAGCTGGAGGACATACAAGAAACAACAATGTTAACATGGATTACAGGATGTTGAGGCATCATGCACATTAACCACGTTCCTGAAATCCTTTTCCAGTGCTGCAAACCTTAAGTCTAAAGATCAGCGTACCAGACAGAGATGTATGTATAGCATGTCCATCTTCACCACATTGTATTTTTAAGCACTGGAGCCGACACAGAGTGCATCATCAAATCGTCAAAGCTCGCTCTGACATGCGGACAAACAAGGCTGTGTTTGTCATCGAGGTCCAGAGCTGCTGTCTAGACTTCCAGCTACGGATGGCTGTAGCATCAGGCCAGGATTTGAACCTGTGATCTCCGGATAACAGGGTGAACGCTTTTCTGTTGCATTCCTCAGGAGCACAACGAATGACTTTTATCTATTTATAGTAACGGTTATTTTGTTATGCTGAACAAAAACCCACATTATTAAGTAACTGCAAATGAACGTGTGTAAACCTAAAAAGCTCCAGACTCTTTTACGACACACTGACAGTGGAGACTCCTTCCTTAAATGAAAGTGAAGGAGAGTGTCTGAAACAGCAGCCAGCCCCTATCCACAGCACCTGGAGAGCAGATGGTTGCGGGGCTCGAACTGACAGCCTTCTGTCCCCAAGGCTGGCTCCTAACCACAAGCCTACAGCTGCTCCAAATGTTTAAAACAAATGTGAAAGTTTTTTATTATTATTATTATTATTATTATTATTATTATGTGGCTCGCCTGCTGTACAAGTCCTTGTAAATGATCTGCTGCTATAGAAATTATTATTAGTATTAGAACAGATCTGTGATTCGCAGCTGCACTATTATCAGCGCTGTTGATATAAAAAAACATATTCTGACCAATCAGAATCAAGGACTATAATAGAACCTATACAGTGTCCACACTCAGGTGTGAGACCTCATGCATATGATTTTACATCTAATCTAAAGGACAGTCCAGGCTTCTGACAGGGCAGATGGTCTGAAGCTCTAAGTGCATTCCCTCGTGAACCCTTGACTCCGGCATGCATCGAAATAACCCATTAGCCGTGTAATGTGTTTAGCTAGCACGAAAGCCTGACGCGTTTTGTTCCCCCGTCTCCTCCCCCTCATACTCCACCTCCTTCGTCTCAGAAGCGCAGACTAACTCAAACTCTCCATTTCCAATTATTCAAACCATTTCCTTCGAGTGCTACGTCCCTCTGCTCCATCTTCATCACCACCTCGCAGGCTGGAGGCCACGGCCTCGGCTTAGCTTTGTGTAGCTAACAAGAGAGACGCCTACGGCAACGTCCCACATAAAGACCACTTAACAAGTTTGATTTATAGGGTGCATAGTTTTTTTTTAGTTCTGTAGCAAAAAAAAGAAAAGAAAAATGCGACTAAAAAAATCTTAAAGCTCTTATAAAATGGAGAAGAGACCGGAAATGTCTTGTCTCAGGCTAAGAGCAGAAAGCTTAATAGTCGAGTTTAAAATTTTAGCGAGACAGCAAGTGATAAAAGATAAATGAATTAATATTCACCAATTGAGATTAAACTTGCTGGAGGTGATTTTGAGGGGTTTTTTTTTAAAAAAGAGAAAAAAGACAAGTCAAGTACAAAGCTCTGTGCTTTCTATTGTTATTCTGATGGATCAACCTGCACACACACTTCTGTTCCAGTCAAGGGCATCATCATCATCATCATCAACTTCACGTCCTGGATTTCTGTGTTCAGTGTAAATTTGGGGTTGAGTGATATTTTCGGCACATATCCTCCATTACAGTAAGTGCTATCAGAGTTTGAAGAGAAAAAAAAACACTCAGCAGACTTGAAAATGGACTTCATTCTGGAAAAGGCACACTGATGATAAGTCAATAATAAGAGCAGGAAATGAATGTATCAGTTATTACTGAAACATATTAATGGATATATAATTATAAAAGCTTCGATTTACAAACAAACTGGTTTAAGCAAGTTTAAAATGTGGATATGAGTTAAACAATGTTCATATAATATATATTTAATTGTTAATTTATACGGTGGTGCAATGAAAAGTTAAAACCCAAAATATTCCTATAAAAAAAGAAGGCCTAAAAAAAGGAGGAACATTATTATTTTAGTTTGCTGAACACACAGAGAACACAAAGGTAGAGACACGGAGACCTACAAACTCACTTTATTATCCTGATTAAATACAACTTTGAGAGGTGGGTAAAAAAATTAAGGCCAATATAATTCACTAGTTATTTTTTTAAAACTGTTTTTAAGTTTTATAATAGATATTGATTTGGTCAAAATAAAGCCATCTAATAATAAAGTCTTTGGGACCTTAGATTTTAATTGGACCAAATTTAATTTAAAAATAATAATAATAATAATAATAATAATAATAATAATTGTAGTGACAACATTCATGTTTAGTGTGATACATTACAAATATTGTACGAACTTTGACACACGAATTTGCATCATTGGCCGTGTAGCGCTCCTGATTTGCCCATGGTGACGTGAATGACGCCAAACACATCTGAATGATTGCAGGACATGAACGAGTTTAACTCAAGGACAGTTTTCACATACAGTATCAGAGACATTTAGTCCCATGTCATACCAGCTAAACCAACCCCACACCGTTATGAAGCTTCCACAGATACGTTTCTCTTTATACAGTATATGCACTGCCGTATGCAACCAATGATGTGCACGGGTGGCATTGCAATGTATTTTGCATTAGGCTTGCGTGGACTAATTTTTCTGGCACTTGAGTGTATATCTGTTTTAAATATAAAATGATATGTAAAAGAGGCAAGGCGATATGGTCAGCTATGAGGACTGATTATATAGATGGTGTATAAAAAAATTTTTCCCCACTGCAAACCTTTTTGTTTGGCCAACCTTCTGGCCCCCACCTTGGCCCCATCAATTTTGCAGAGCGATTCGATTTTAGATAAAATAACTACTAGATAAATAAATATGTACGTACTACATGGTCTAATACACCTCTATAGCATGTATAGTAAGGATATAGGTTCTGGAATTCACCATCGAGATACTGAGACTCAAAAAATATACATTAAAATGCATTACCCCAAGGCTTTAACAGACATCAGCACAAAAGTAATAAACAGTGATGCAATATGTCACGTTAATTAGATAATCTTCACCATGGAATATTTGGCCGTCTGGCATAAATAATAAAGGCTCCACAGTCGATCCTTGTGGGACAACATGCGCCAGATTTACAACAACTAGGAAATAAGTACTATTTCCTGTGCACGTACGGCGTATTTGCAAGCGTGCACCTCTGAGACGGAGCACGATCACTGGCCCATTCCATCCCCTCGCTCCGTCTGACACATTCTAACCCCTTTTAATTGCCCCAAAGGTGCGAGAGCTACAGAGGGCTCAGCCTAGTGAAAATAATGCATTATTTATTCCAATCTGCCAGGTCCACTCCAAGTCTGCCAGTCCAGCTTATAGATTAATGAGGTCATATTAACATTCGCCTCACAGCCCGGAACAAGACGACTGTTGATCAAAATTAGATTAGGCCTTCCTAGATTAAGCACATTTACTCCAATCCTTGCTCAGGTACTTTTCTTCTAGCAGCACATAATGGCATTGCACAATGCATAATGCATCTCCCATTACAAGCTGCATTTAAAAAATCAAATAAAACCATGTAATTTTTGTCCAAAAAGTAAGAAACACTCACCAAATGCATCATTATGGCTAGAAACGTCCGCCGTTTAAGGCATTAAGGTAATTTACCAATGTCAAGTGGAAAGTGTAATGGCTTTGATGGATTTTTGTTTCACTCATGGTCCACGGCTGATAATATTTTTACAGTCTTTTCTTGTGTACTTAAGCCATTAAAGAGTTGAAATGTAAGAAAATTGTCTGTCAATTTGTCAGTTATTTGCTCAGTAAATGTTGTAGCACTTACTGTCATTTGAAGTGATCAATACTTAATAAATTATGATTTTCACCTCAGTTTAAGACATGGGTGTTAAGCACCTACCCAGTCCCTGAGGAACATGGCCTGATGGAGGCTCTAATTCGGCTAAAGTGAGGAGTTAAGCTCTCGACAAGTCCAGCAGAGCCGTCTTTCTCCAAATTGCGTTTGCAAATTCACTTGGGTTGAAACAGAACTCACCCCCATGACTTTCATTAAAACGCAAGGCCGCGAGCCAGACAGAAGGCGGTGAAAAAGGAGCCGGGTATCCAGACTGGACCCGGAGCCTTGTCTTGTTTGTACGCTTCCATCAAGCATCAAAAGCATCAAGCGGCGTAATGCGGTGAAATGATCGCAGAATTGGCCATAGTGAATTATCAGGGATAACGTCAACCGCCGGTCATCTCTTCCTCGCCGAGAAACACCAAGACCGGTCTGGAATCCAATTAAATACATTAGCTAAACAGTACAATTATCGCTTAACCATATTTCCACTCCGGATCCATTCATTACGGACACTAAAAACGCCACTGTGCAGTACTTTGCGGAAAAGGTTATGCAGATTGATGGAATGTAATTGTCCTGCTGGAGAAAAATGTCATGAGAACAATTAGATTTCCATGATGACTTTTTCATTCCCTTCGTTCCTCTGTTAGCGGTATAGCATTTTAATTTGTAACCAGACATCATAATAGGCCGAAAGTGGCCAAAGAGCAGCGAATACATTCCACGTTGATTAAATGAGAGTATGAGAACCATGTCTTGGGATGACGTCTTCGGCTACTCCGTATTCTGTTGGCTCTTCCTCAATCTGGTAAACAGACACTGTATTTGGAGCGAGTCTTAGTGTACGTGAGGTTAATAAGATGTGTGTATGAGGTATTTACACTGAAGCGCTGGTGAAATATATCATATAGCATCTGGGAGTGGCTCCATAATAGGACCCCTGGTACATCTACACTGTGTTTCTCTCCTTTCTGACAAGTTCCACCAGTTCATGACCTGTATTCATTCTGATTGGTTTGTCCTCTTGTAACAGGACGATGCACCACCACACACGTCTAGAGACACCAGATTATAGTTAGAGGAACACTCATCTGAGTCTGGGGTTTTGAGTTTGTTGTTTGTTCAGCAGGTCCCAGCTGGCGACTTCTGTAATAATGTCATATTTGGTATAATATTGTCTTCAGTTCTATAATCTGTAAATCATGACTCCACTTTGTACATGTCAATGTGAAAGCAGCTCTACATCATCTTCACTCTGCGTTAACTTTAGTATTGTGTCGAACATTTTTGCTGTTCTTTACACTACGCAGCCAAAAGTATGTGCACCCCCGACCAACGCGGTTGAACATTTCATTCAGGATTTATTTCCTGTTATAATAAAGTTAAATGATGCTATAGGACGCAATAAAATATACACTGAAGTTCCAGAAAAACTGGTACAGACGAGCCTATGCAAAATACATAGTCTGGTGATGGCTCTATAATAGTATGTGGTTGGCATTCCATGGGACCCCTGGTACATCTACAAACGTCTCTGACAGGTAAACACTGTGTGTGTGTCTCCTTTTTGACGAGTTACACCAGTTCATGTCCTGCTTTCATTCTGATGGGTTTGTCCTCTTTTAACAGGTTAATGTGCTGACAAACACGTCTAGAGACACTAAATTATGGTTAGAGGAACACTTATTTGAGTTTGGGGTTTTGTCATTCACACCTAAATCACCAGAATTCATCGAACATGTCTGTCATGCCATGCGACGTGCTGCGGAAGACAGAAATCCTACACCTTGGAATACAACAGAATTGTGGAGCGTTCTGCAGGAAGTCTGGTGTTTATTGTCTACAGAATATTTCTGCATGTTTGTGGAGTCCACGCCCTGTGGGGGACTTACCAGGTATTAGACTGGCTGAAATTGTGAATGTGAAGAGCACATGTTTAAAGACATGCCTACGTCTCTGTAATTTTAATACATCATCCAGATAATAAGTGTTTTGTCGGTCAGTCAGCCATTCTCTTATCCGCTTAGTTTGTCAGGGTCGCAGTTTGTCCAGAGACCATCTGGAATCATAAACCTGGACAGGGTGGCAATCCATCGAAGGGTACACACACACACACACACACATACACAAAAACACACACACACACACACACACATGCACTTACTATCACATTTACACCTAAGGCAACCCTGTGCCTATGCTGTGTGGTTTTGGGGATGTGGGAGTAAACCGAAGCACCCGGTGAAAACACGGGGAGAACACACACCAAACTCGCCACAGCAAGGATCAAACCCACACGCCTTGATCTCTGGATTTATTATATAAGCATCAAACTCAGTGAAGATAAAGAGTAACGTTAGAGCATACAAAAATGTTCTAGACAGTTGTGTGATTCTGACTTTGTGGTGACAGATGATGGTGTTAAATACAGACTACATTATTTACTCACCGTCTCTCCACCACCACCAATCCAGGCAGATCAATCTTGGCTGAACAATTCAGCGTAAACAGTGAGCATTCTTGCACCAAGTGCCAGAAAGTGTGAAGTGTGAAGCGTCAGTTATGACAATTAAGCCTCTATTAGTGAAAATGTGTTTTAACACTCAGCCAGTCACGGACTCATTTCCTGGGATTTTCAGAAGTGTGACTTCATTTGCATAGGCTACATTCTGGACGTTTTACGGAAACTCCAGAGGTGTTAAAATGGAAATTAAATCAACCCTCTAATGACTGCGGAGCGACGAGACCGGTTCCAGTGACAGGGGAACAAAAAAAAACCTTCACACTATATAGTCAATCATAACTTCCAGAATAGGTCAAAGTTCAAGATTTTCAGTGCAACACCATTTGGAAGTAATCAGAAACCTGTGCCGAGACAAGACTGTGCAAATAATGCTCCTGTGAGCTCCTATCGAAGTGGCGTTGCTTGAAAAAAAGTGTTCAAATTGCAAAAGGAGGGAAGGAGAAATAACTGCAATTTACACTCATTTTCACCTTTTTGTTGTAAGTGTTGCTCTGTCCTGGGATTGGTGCGGACGGAGAGACTAGGCTATTCTCCGAGGAGCGGCCATGTGTGTCAGGACAATGGCTGGAAGCTCACACCAGGCCCCGAGCGTCACACCTGCTGAGAGAAAAAATGACACACTTCATTCTGCTCTGCTGTCCGCCTGGCATTTTCACTGTCTCCTAAACAAAGGCAGGAGAGGGGGAGAAATAGAAATTGCCTGCTCCGAGGTGAGCAAGAGGAAATATTTCCAGCATTGGAGGGAGGACAATAACCTTTTGTGCGCTCTGTGCTGGTACACAGACAAAGCCTGCAAAACAAACTCGCGTTTGCTTTTTCCTAAGACCAAGAGAAATGGAAAGGCGTGCTAGAAAATTCTCTTCCAGACGTGTTACGTGGTCGCAGCTGTTTATTTATTTATTTATTTGTTTATTTATTCAGCACGATTCAAAAGTGACGTTCTTCGTTTCCCAAAAGGGAACAAGATAGCATCTCAGGAATTCATGCACAAATCCATCAGCTCCAGTAATCAGAGACAGAGACATGGGAATTTTATGTGTGGGAGACAGTCAATTAAATAGTGAAGCCAGGCTAAAGAGGAGCGATTATGGCTTGACCTTTTACAGTGCATAAAAACACTGAACATCTCCCGCATTTGGTGGAGCCGTGAGACGGCGGTGATGCGTCCCAGAAGTCGAATGAATTCCAAAAATGAGCTGGGAAGGGTGTGTGTGTTGGGGGGGGGGCGTTATGGAGACAGATACCTGAGTTTATGTGCAAACAAACGTTCAAGAAAAGAAAATGTCAGCAATGTACTGAGAACACTGAATTTGTTAGGTTGGGTACCTATGATGCTCTTATGAGTTTTCAATAGTTAGCTCTCCGCTGAGAATTAGCGGAAGCTAACATGTACTTAGACTGATGCTAAGTTCAGAGTAAGCTACAATATAATTACAGGTATCATATGACTAGTTTTATACACTGAAGTGCTAAAAAAAACTGGTCTAATCCTTGGTAGGTCCCTCACTGGGCAAGATAAGATCTGGTGGCGTAGGTGAGAATGGCCAAACCCGAAACTCGGATTCCTCCAACCATAATTTGGTGTCTTTAGACGTGCGCGGTGGCACATATTTCTGCTAGAAAAAGCTAAACTCATCAGAATGCAGCTAGCGGTAAACATTCGGCTAGGTCATATGATCAAACTAGCTAACAGGGTGGAGTTCTGCATCAACTTCAGTGTTCTTGATGAGGATAAACCTTATGTTCAGATGTTTAGCTTGACTATGTACCATATTCTAGCTTTTGTGACACAATAGGACAGTGTAGATCAACATCAGACTATATCCACCTGAGATAGCAGACAGATTTGTGCTTACACCACACTTCTTGTCACCGACTTGTGTGTGAACATGCTTCAGGAAGTCTCGCTTTTAATTCTATTCGTCTCCGTTCCTCTCTCGGGGACCAAGAAAATCCTCGCGCAACTCCGTACCCAACTCCGAGTTCTCTGCAAGGTCTGCGGTTAATCCTGCAAAACATGTGTTCTAATAATATAATCCCCTTACTTAAATGAAAAAGCAATTTAGCAGTTTTGTCTAAGGCTGTCGTTTTTTTTTTCTTTTTTCTTCAAGGGGGGAATAAAGTTGTAGCAGAAAGCAGATGAACCTCGGGGAACATTTTGCTCTTCTCTTTAAAAGATCTGATTAGCGCGCTACTGTTATGCAGCTAACAGCTGACTCCTCTCACTTTATTCCTCCTCTCTCCTGGTATTAAGCTTCGGTATTAAGCGTGAGAACGCTGCCCTTCCCTGGCGTACGCACGTGGCTTGGAATTCATCTGTCACTGCCACCGGTTAGGCTTCTGGTGATGGAGCTCCGTTTATGAGCACATAGTCTTGTGACATTCACTACAGCGGTATCGAGAGCAGGGAGGAAAAAAAAGGGCAGTGGGTCAAACCTGGATGCTCAGCTTCAGTGGCCACTCGAGGACACACAAGTGACAGAAGCCAAGATGGCAGAACCAGACCGAATATAGGCCTTTCGCTTGTTGCTTGAGCTCAGAGAAAGGAAAGGAAAAAAGAGAGAGAGAGAGAAGCCATGACCGTTTTGACAAATTCCTCCCTACTTCACTGTCATTTCAAATGACAGGTAATTCATTACAGAGTTCTTCGCTAGCAGTATAGGCGGGACTCTGTCCTCTATACCTCCTTGTCTCAGGTGGAGATGTCCGGCTTGGAAAAACTGGCACGTTTGTGCAGGATGTCATGAGCGGAGTAGTCTGTGGGCTTATTACCGGCTGAGCACATAATGGGCCTAAACGTCTATATTAACACATCATATCACTCCCCCCATCACGCCGGTGAATGATATATAAAAACCATGCATAATTATCCCGCGTGCAATGAACTGTCATTAGTACATCTCACATCAAGGAGAAATCTCATTTCCCTCCCCTCCACCCCAAATCACATTCATAGCCTGGGACCAACGTGTACCTGAGGAGCAGCCAGGGGGACGAGGCGAGGTCCAGGCGAGCCGGCAAGGAAAAGATAGCGAAAAAATATTATGCTAATGCCGCTAGCCCTTCCTCTGCGGGCTAATCAGAGCAGCCCTGAATTAAAGTGCTAGATAATTAATTCCGGAGTACTAGGTTATCGTCTTCAGCCATTGTCTCTGCTGGTGAAAAGACAGAAAAGGATTCAGCCCTTTGTCTGTGTTTAACAAGACAGATAAGGCAGGCCTGGACTCGTCTGCTAGGGGCCGGTGGAAATTAGAGCACGGACTCGCAAAAAAAAAAAAAAAAAAAAAAGTGCTCGGAAAGGTGAAAAAAAGTGAGTGTGCTAGAAAGCAGCATGTCCTTACAGTGTCCTTTCATTCTGAGAGAAAGATCCGCTCATGACTTGTTTGGGCAAGCGAATGGACTTTCTGTATGTAGTTTCTATAAAAAGAAAGCAGAGACGGCAGAGTAATGGCCGAGTTGATGGTCAGTGGTAGTGTTTTTAATGACCTAAAGGTTAATTGCAGAGGTAAAACAGACCATGGTCCTGGTTCATCATCTGTGTGTGTGTCCATTTGTCTGAAATAACCATGGACAGATGACAATATCTGCATCAGAAACCTACTGTATTATTAAAATCCACTTGGTCTGGTGCCTTTTTGATTGTGTGTCATAAAGACACACGCGGTGGCCGCAGGACTTGGGGCATTGAGTGTGTCTACCAGGAACCAGGCTTCAAAAGGATGTGGATTGAAGTTCTTCAGCGAGCAACCGAGTGGGAGGCGGAGAGCACCTCCACACAATCCTATAATCCACCGTCCACGCTCTGTCAAATGCAAACCTGCCTGCGCCTCCCCAGCTGGGCAGCGCCAGGCTGAATTATTCATCTGTGCCAAGGGGTGAGAAGTCAAATAAGCCCGTTTTGTCAGCAGTGGGCAGCAGCGTTGATGGGAGGGGAAGAAGAGGCTGCGGGGAGCCACGATGGGCCACCGCTGCCCGAGTTCTGGCTACCGCCGACAACTTCGACATGGAGAGAGAGGTAGACGAGAGAAGAGAGAGGGAGACAGAGAATGTAATGAGAGCAGTTCTCATGCATTATTCAAGCAGGGGAGGACATTTCACAAAGAAATATAGAAACACCAGGCAGATTTTTGACAAGGCAGGCCTGCAATCATGCACACTCCTCTCCCAGAGGAGCGACGAAAAACTCTGGCAAGGAGAAGAGACAGTGATACGGATGCCGGCCCCAACTAAAGCTGACGGCTTCTCAAATGAAATGACATTTACCTAAGCAGCGCGCCCAGCTTAGCCTCGACAAACTCTCTGTTTACACCTGCTAATGTTGCTTAGCAGGTATTTACTCTGAGGCATCAGTGCTGCTTTGCTGCAGGAGAAATCCCAGATTCAAGGTATTTTTACCAGCTGTAGACACAGTTTATGGTGCGGAAGATGCACATTACCTGAAATATTTACATATATTAAGAGCAGTGAATGCAGGATGTTACATCTGACCAAAACGAAAGCGGATTATGGGCTGAAAGCGTCTGGCAGCATGAATGCAATTTGCAGAAAATGCTTTCAATAGAAAAGCTGATTGACTACCAGGGGAAATTTAATAAATGGAACAAAATGACATACATATTGAAGGAAAAACAGTTAAAATAACAGTCAGGAAGAGGACAGACGAGATGTTTGAAGCCTGCTAGGAATGCAAAAATAATGGAATAGAAATGCTAAGATGGATTTTAAAGCCTGATTTCACTGTTCTGGGCATTTGGGCCTATTTGTTATTTTAAGTGTTTACAAGGCAAGTCAGAATTAAGAGACTGTACATGTACACTGTGTTCCCCAGTGCACCTGTAGAGGTACTGCATTAGTTCCTACAGTAGTCCAAAACCTTGCAACAGAAACCAAAATCAGGTTTTGCATGGTCATGGCAATCCTGGAAAAAAAATTCCAGGCCTGGATTACATTAATGGTGTTATTGTGCATGGTTGCATGGTTAACGTTTCATTGTGCGAATTCCTGCAGCGTGATACAGTTTCCACTTGAATAGACGTAGCCTAACCTATCTATTCCAAAAGGATTGGAAAAAGGTGGTTGTTGTTCGTGTTCATTCAGTAATTAGGCCCGACCTGACTTCCACAGGGTTGTGTACTTGTAGGTTGGGGAGCTTCTGGAAACTTCATTAGGAGCCGTTGAGAAGTCAGGTTTGGAGTGTTGCCAGTGGGAATGGGTGGGAACCCTGAAAGAACCTTCAACTATCCAAATAACATTTAAGAAAGCCACATTTTCTATGAGTACAGTTTTGTTTTGCATGGTGGTTTCTAAAGTACGCTCAGGTACTAAGTAAAACCATACAACAGACAACGTCCTGTCGAACACAGTTCCAAGAAGAAAACCTCCTGAAACTAGGAAACTTAAAAAAAAATACACATAACTATACAGAGAACTTTTAAGAAACCCTATGTTCTTAGACTAAGGTACTACAGTGTTTCCTGAGGTCTGAAACCCTGCAACAGATGACGTGTGGCCTTGGCTTCCTGGGCACCACGGTTTGGGGCTGCCCCACAGTCCAGGCAAGTGTGTTCACTGCCCCCTAGTGTTCACTGGTGTGTGTTTCACTACATGTACGGCTTAAATACAGAGGGCACATTCCTCTGTGTGCAAACACAGTAGGCAAATAGTTCACTTCACTTTTAAGAAATAAAGGATACTTCTATGGGTTGATAGGGATTATTAGATGTCTAACAGTAGATTTCATTCCTGATGACATCTTCTAAAGGTACCACAGTAGCTCCTAAAGCCCAGTTATATTTAGTTTAAAACCTTTCTACAGATGACTTCTTCTCATTTCAAGGATTTCCAAGAACCATATCCAAGGAACTCTTAAGAAACACTGTGTAAATTATTTTTCTCTGCTGAGTTCTACATTGTAAAGAAGTAAAGTGCCAGAAAAACTTGTACACCAGTCTGATAACTGGTAGGTCCTCCATGGGGCATGGACTCCACGAGCTTGTGGAAATATTCTGTAGACCATGAAAACTATATTTGTAAGAATGGTCCACAATTCGGTCATATTCCGAGGTGTAGGATTTCTGTGTTCCACAGCGCATTGCATGGCATCCCAGACGTGTCCGATAATTTTGAGATCTTAGGTGTGAATGACAAAACCCTAAACAAACCATAATCTGGTGTCTCTAGACATGTGTGGTGGTGCGTTGTCCTGTTGTAAGAGGACAAATTCATCAGAATGAATACAGGACATGAACTGGTACATCAGAAAGGTGACACACACATGGTGTTCACCTATCGGAGGCATTTGTAGATGTACCAGGGGTCCCATGGGATGCCAGGTAAACAAACCACATACCAACATACCAAGCACATACGCATGTGGGTTTTACTGAATAACAGGGTACTTGGTATGGATATGGTTCTTCAGTAGTCTCTGGACCCTGGTAGGGTGCTCGTGTCCCTTTCCTGTTGCATAACCATGCCTGTGAGGGTAGGACAAGGTTCTCTGGATGGGGTGGTGAAATATTTCCCTCCACATGAAGCAGTTCATAATTTGTTTTGATTTGGAAAGATATTTTTGGATTGGATGGATTTGTTACAACACACTTTACTGCACTGTCTGATGGTAAATAGCTTCAAGTGGCACCTTGAAATGTACATTTGAGTCAATTATTTCTGAGATATAGACAGCAAAGAGGTCCCACCCTGGGGCATTTCAGATTCCTTAAAGATGGAGGCAATATGACCGTATGAATTTCAGGAACATCTTTATAAAAATGGCATTTTGTCAATTTCCTGTCTGCTGTCTGTAGAGAAATGGTGGTCACATATCAACTGGTTTTCTAATGGTGGTTGGTGAAACTGAGTGAAATGCATCAGCATGTCATTAGGTCATTCATTTTGCGTGGGTTGTTTAATGTGGGCCGCAGCTCGTACGTCACTCTCCTTTACGGCAGAATAAAATGCACCCGTCGACCGATAGATCACGTGTATTTACATCACATCCCTGCTTACACACCTGCACTTTAGCTCTCTTTCTATTAGTGAAGTTATAGAGGAGATAGAGCTCCATCAGAGAACGAAACACATGCACGCATACCTGTAGGCGAGGATGGAGATGAGGAAGGGAAAGTAAACAGCAATGCAATTATTCCTTGAAGTGTCCTATAGATATGTAGTGCGCTTTAATCATCTGCTGCATTAAATTGCTTTTTAATGGTAGAAAATCTGAATCCAGAGAGACTATAGTAATGAATCTGTAAAGGTTCGCTTCTGCTTACTACCACCACCCCACCACCCCCCAGTCCCCCCGCCATACTCCTAAAGGTTTTTCAAGGTTAAAAAACAGTTGAATTATTATAAGAGAAAACCGCATAATGTTTATGGAGAAAAAAATCTACCCTGAAGTGCTAAAAAATGGATTGGTGGTGACTTCATAATGTTATGAGGTTTGTTTATCTGGCATCCCATGGGACCCCTGGTACATCTACAGACGTCTCTGATAGGTGAACACCATGTGTGTGTGTCTCCTTTCTGATGAGTTACACCAGTCCTGCATTCTGATGGGTTTGGACTCCTCTAACAGGACAATGGACCACTACACACTTCTAGAGACACCAGATTATAGTTAGAGGAACACTCATCTGAGTTTGGAGTTTTGGTCATTTACACCTAAATCACCAGATCTCAAACACATCTGGAGCACTGTGCGAATCGTTGTTGAACATGGAAATCCTACACCTCGGAATGCAATGGAATTGTGGAGCATTCTGCAGGAAATATGGTGGTCATTGCCCCGTCGGGGACCTACCATGTATTAGACCAGTTTTTCAGTGCCAGTTTTGGCAGCTGCTTAGACATTTACTAAGCAGCTGCCAAAATGGGGAAGCCAGGGATCATGAGGTGTACTGGTTGGTGTGGTACAGTGGTAACATCATTGGCTCCCATGTGAGAGACCTGGGTTCGATTCCTGGTCTGGGCAGCCAGTCTGTACTACACCAGTAAGGGTCCTTGGGCAAGACTACATTGGGCAACACTACATTGGCCTACCTGTAATACCAGTAACCATGTAAGTCGCTCTGGATAAGAGCGTCTGCCAAATGCCATAAATGTAAAATGTAAATGTACTGGGAAAACCCAATGGGTAAAAAAATATATAGTGATTTTACACACACATGCTTATCCAGGGAGAGAGAGAGAGAGGGGAGAGAAAGAGGGAGAGAGTGAAGGAGAGAGAGAGAGGGAGAGAGAGAGAGGGAGATGCAGTTCTCATAGATAGCACCAACGATACGACTAACATGAAACAGATTTTCTGCTGGATCTTATTTTCTGAATTATACAATCAGACTGAAGAATGTCTACACTTCCAAAATATTATCGGTGAGCACAAAACTGGGGCAGGACGAAAGCCGAAGCAGACGGTCGCTCCATAAGCCTCGTTCAGTTGGTAATTAGTAATCATAACAGAGATTTTTTTAACTTGTAGTCTGCAGGGTCAGGATGACGCATAGCAGGAGTATGGAGGTAATTAAATTGAATACATTATGGGATAAAAGTGGGTCAAAAGCTGGAGAAACTTTATTGGAGTCTGTCCATCTGTCCATCTCATCAGTCCATCAATCTAAACTAATCTATTCATCCTGCCCCTTTCCTTACTCCGTCTATCCATTCTGTTTATACAACCTATTCTGTCACATGGATTCCGGTTTCTCCCCAACCCCATTTCAGCCTATGCTCCTAATCCATTCATCCATCCACCCACCCATCCACAGCACCCCATGCATTCTACTCCACCCATTTATCTATTCATGCATTCATGAATATGAATCTCATTCCATTGATCATACAATTGATCTTATACAATTGATCTCATTCCATTCATCCAATCCTATGAATCCTTTTCCATCTATCTATTCATCTCATCCCATTCGTAAATCTGCGGTTTTGCACACACGGTGTATATATCTCTCCAGACTTTAACTTGTGTACATATATTTACTTTATTTTAT
>JAOVVF010000026.1:1637208-1648168 GCA_028565595.1 Duopalatinus emarginatus
AAATGTCATTTCACTGCATGTTGTACTGTGTATGACTATGCATGTGACAAATAAAACTTTGAATCTTGAATCTTGAGTCAATCCATCCACCATCCATGGAAAACTTTCCAAAAGAGCTGTGGCGGTTTTATCTGTGAACCCCCGTGAAATAATAAAATTCTAAAATAAAATAATTAAAAGTACAGTAAAAAAATGGTCCATTAAAACTTTCTCCTCCTCCATCGTTATCTTTCTTCTCCTGGTTGTGATTAAATGACTCTTTATAGTGAGCATGTGCCAAGAACATGTAGGTTATTCCTGACTCACTTTAAAACTGCTGTCAGTTTCTCTTGCAATGCTGCTTTGTTTTGCAGGGTGGGGGTGGTGGTGGTGGTGGGGATGCCGGGGGTCTTTGAATGAACTCCCACCAGAGAAGCAGAGGAGCCAAATGGGAGGCACAGTAGACGTCCGACCACCTGACAGCCTTCTAATTGAGATGACAGGTTATTTTAACGTGTGGGATAATCGTTAAAACTCCGCGCAGCTCCTCGGCACATTATCGGTGCTGAAAATAGCTCGACGTCTTCAAGAACTGGGATAAATACGAGTTCGCTCATCGCACATGTACTCGCAAGATCTTTGGGAATCTGGAGGAGGGAGTAGTAGGAGTCGTCCAAACGAGCAGGTCAAACCCTGATGATTCACTGCATGCTGGAGCTCCAGTTCCGATAAACATGCTGTGGAACAGGGCTGAACGTCTGAGGAGTCGAAGCCTCCGGGGCTCAAACAGAGCAGAATTAGGCCCTATTAAACACCATATGTTCTTGTGCAAGCAGAACACCAATGGAAAGCAGACTTCTCCTGGCCTCGGAATCGTACTTGCCTGGCCCCCGACGTGAAAGCACTGCTGAAAGATGTCCAAATAATGCATTTAGAGATCTTTCAAATATGAACTGACGGCTACTGATTGCTTTAATATGGCACTAATCGCGGTGACCGTGCCCAAATCAAACTTTAGAGTGCAATCCGGGGCCATTAGACAAGGACTGGGTAATGCGCTGTGTGTGTGTGCATGTGTGTGCATGTGTGTGCGTGTGCGTGTATGTGTGTGTTGTTTACCACCCAACTTGACAATAAATGAAAGGTACATTAGAATTCACTGGAGGCCTCAAAAGCCTCAATTTAAATGACCTACTGGGACACATTAAGCGTGATGATTGAGACAACAATAGATCTAACGAGCACGGAAATGTGTTTGATTCATTTCAGTCATTAGTCTATTATTGGTGCCTGCACCTGTAATTTTTGTTTATTTGTTCCACATGCCTCTCACCGGGAGCTGTGCGTTTTCCGAGATTTGTCGATTTGTCTTTCATTATCTGACCCCCGACACGTTCCGCCACACAAATCTCACACCGTCACAATTGACCCACCGTGACCAGCTGCTTTTTCCTGACGGACACTCGACTTGAGGCTCCATTTCTGATGGCGGAATTGCTTTTCTGCCTGCCTATCAATCTCTCTTTCTCTCTCTCTCTCTCTCTCGCTCTCTCTCTCTCTCTTAATTTAAAGTCCCTTAAACAATCCGGCAGTGTGGAGGCTGAATTATAGACACCTGGACGTCTGCATTTTGATCGGACGATAGGAAATTCCATTTTGCGGCGTCTCCCTGCTCAAACCCGCAGCGCTGCTTACGACTGTGAGGGACTCGACATTTGAACTTATTTTTCCTCGGCTCTTATTGTCATTCAGCCGAGGTAAATATTAAAAGGTGGTACTGAGCGGCACGCTGTCTGAGACGTGGCACAAACGTATATCGAAGAGAACGTTTTTATAAAGAGCAACATCCGTAGTATTAAAAAGAAACAGGCTGAAATCTGACATGGCCTGGAAATTGCAAGTGTGTGACGCAATTCCTCAATATACAGCCATCAAGTACACTGTAATTTTCCAGGATGGATGACGGTGGGAGAGAAACCTATCGAAAACACAGCTGATTATAGCCTGCTAGCACGTTCACCTTCATAATTACACTCATCTCTCCAGAGTATGTATGTTGGGGATTTTATATTTAAATTGGGAGACAACGTTGCCATGGGGAGAAGAAAAACGACATGCGGCTGGTATTCAGACAAGTGACAAATTAAAGGAAAAGACTGTGGGGCTGTTTGGGGATGTTGTGGGGGTGTTTATATGTTCCTCCTGGCATTATTAGATTGATGCATCAAAACAAAACAAAGTTTTTTTGCTTTATCCTGTGATGAAGTGTTTCTGTCCCGATGGGCGTGGTCTGGTTAAAGATGGTCCCACCCCCTCGTTAATGATGACAATCATGTGACCTGCGGAGTCATGTGTTTATGACGGCACGATTGACCTCGACGTGACCTTCCAATGCTCTTTAACACTTTCCTGTATGAGGATGTATTTTCTGGCACCTTATTTGATGTTTTTGTGGCCACTTGATTACGTTACAATTGTACAAATAAGTGCAAATAATGAATTTCTCTGGCAGTCTGGATCCAGTGTATAGAATAAATGTTACTACTTAAAATTAAGGATTTTTTTTTTTATGGCTGGTGGTTAATTCCTTTCCAACACTGTATTACAGTATTTAGTAGTGTCTTTTTTTTTTATTATTTTAATCTATTAAAATGTAGTTTTATTGTTAAGCATTGTTAAGCCCTCTATACACAGAGGTGTACAAACTTTTTTTTACTTGTAGAGTAAACATACATGAATAAATAAACAAAGAAAAACAAAAGGTCGAAAAAAAAATTATTATTAGAACCTACAGATTTAAACATTTATATACAAGGTAAAAAACCCACCAATAAATAAATAAATGCATAAATACGACTACTACTACTACTAATATTTCTTATAAAATAATATAATAATTCTTATTATTATTATCATCATCTTCATTTTTATTATTATTTTTATAATAATAATAATAATAATAATAATTATTATTATTATTATTATTATTATTATTATTATTATTATTATTATTATTCTTGTTGTTGTTGTTGTTAATTATTATTATACTTTTTTAATTTTTGTAGGAACACAAATTTTTACACATATAAAGAAGTACTATAATGGCAGTGTGAATTATTTAGCAGTAAAAAAAAAAGCTAAAATTAAAAAAATAATAAGTACAAACTACAACACAATGTTACTTATTTTAAATCTGACCTACATTTTCACACACACACACACACACACACACACACGTGTAATGGCATTTAAAACAACAAAGTAACAAGATTTTTTAAATCATAAAAATATATTATAAAAATCTAAATAAAAAAAAAAAGAAAAATAATATGCATGTTAATTTTTTCTACATCTCCTCATCTTTTTATCCTGGTATAAAAAAATGTCCCGGAGGGTAAAATGATAGTGACAAATCATCCTTTTTTTTCATCACAAAATTATTCTACGCCATGAGGGATGTTGTCAGTGAGTTGGTGTTGGAGACGGAGATTTGCATGGCCTTCACCTGGTGTCTGTCGTGTGTCTGAAGAGATTTAATCCAGACAGCACAGGAGACACTGGTCCTGCACCAGCCTGTCTCTGTGTCTCTGCTTAGACTCTGGAACTCCACATGTCTCATGCACTTTTCACAGTCAGGACTCCATTCTGTTCAATTAGACCCTCATAAACAACATGGAGGAGTTTTTGTTGTTGTTGTTTAATTAATCTAAATGAATTAGGTCAGGAGTCTCAGTGCTTTTACACCATTAATGATAGAAAGCAGGAAGAACGGATTGGCTTTAATTAACATGACTGGCGTGAGATTTACGTTTTACGGCTCTGACTGAATATTTCAACGTCATATCATTTGGATGTTATTACCGGATATGATTTATGACGAAACGCTAAACACACAGTATTGAGTCTCATGAATAAAGGAACGCCAAATGGTTTGGGTGGCTATTAGTTAAAGGTGTGTACTGCTCGAAGAGAGTTAGAGTTTAATAAATTAATAAATAAATCGGAACAGTCGGCCATTATACTCCATTATGCCCAGTAATATGACGGTTGTCAAAGCTTTCATCAAGATCCCCAGGATAAACGGCGTCTCGGAGCACATTTACAGTAATGTGCTTTTTATCTGCATGCTTAATGTTTACCATTTCTTTCCCTCTATTCAATCTGGAAGGTAATAAAGAAAACAAAGCATTCAATCTAGGAGATGAGATGAGGTTTAATTCAGACACTAAAACGGCAGCACGGAGGCTCAGGGGTCCAATGAAGTGCTGCAGGGAAGGGCATCGGGTTTAAACCTGGCTTCTGATTCATACCAATAGAGGGCAGCAGATGAGTGGGAGTGAAGGGAGGGTCGGTGAAGGAACAAGAGAGAGTGGGGGGGGGGATTTGAGCCAGCCGACATGAACAGGGCATTGTTAAAACATTTTGTATTCATGACTCGTTTGTGTAAAAACAGCAAAAACACCTTGGGATATATTTGTTGGAAATGTGCAACAAAGTCAAACATCTTTATTAGAGACAAAATTAGACACAACCTCCTGTAATAAAAAGTAAATGTGCTTTTTTTATTATAGAGCTCAACAATAACAGTGAAACGTCCTCAAAAAAACCAAAAACTTTTAAAAGTTTCTCAACAATATGTGAAATGAATTGAGGTCCACAAAAGAAAAGTAAAACATCCTCAACAGGAAGTGAAGTGTCCTTGAAAGGAAGTGAGACGTCCTCAAAGAGACATGAAAACTTTGAGAGGAAAAAAAAGAAAAGAAAATGAAATGTCCCTAAAGGGAAGTGGAAATTTCCTTAAAAGGAAATGCAAATATCTATAAAAAAAAAAAAAAAGGAAGTTAAATTTCTTCAAAAGGAAACAAAAAAAGAAGAGCAGAGTCCTCAACAGGACTTGGAGCGTCCTTGAAAAGGAGAGGAAGCGTCCTTAAAAGGATGTGAAAACATCCTCAGGTGGAGGATAAGAAGATGAAGAAGGATGAAGAAGGAATGTCCTGAGGACGAGGTGATGGGTGTAGTTTGTACCTCTCTGAGAACAGCAGCTACAGATATATATGTATATTTAAAAAATATACAAACAGGAAATGACGTCATGCTGTTCAGGCTCGAGTTGAAGAGCAGGATCGTGGTCTGATGTTCATCCCACACTCGATGTAAAAGCCTCCAGATGTAGACGTGTCCCGGACCCCGGTGCTCTTGTTACCTCACTGGCGGACCCTCAGAAATCCGCTGTAGCTTGGAGTCTTTTTCCATCACATTCCTGTCACATCAGACAGACTTCACTAGAGGTCGTGTTTCATTTGACGACTTTGTTTTGCAGTTTGCAAAAGTGCGAAGGAGCTCGCAGCGTGCGTCACATCAAGGAATCGACACACGGTATTACTCACACGTGTTGCTATTGTCATAAAGAGTATTTCATAAAGTGCAGTAATTAAAAAGGCTCTTGTACCTGCAGCACCTCAGGCACAGAGAGCAGAGACTCCAGACACACAGCAAGAAAAACAGCGTGCACTAATCCAGTCCTGGAAAGCTAATTAAAACGAACAAAACGGTTAGAATTAGCAGCTCAGACTGGGTAAAGAGAAAGAGGAAGATGAAAGGATGAGGGAAGGAAAAGTGGAAAGAAAGAGGCATGAGGGAACGGAAAGAAATGAAAGAGAAAAACAAGCAAGGAAGAAGGTATGAGTGATAGATAGATAGATAGATAGATAGATAGATAGATCTATGTACACACACACTCACTAGGGGCAGTCATTAGCCCAGCCCTTATCTGCAGGGGAGCAGTTGGGGGTTGGGTGCCTCGCTCAAGGCCACTTCAGTCGAGTAGTGTCGGTTGCCGGGATCGAACCAGAGACCTTCTGGTCCTAATGTTGGTCCCTTAACCCCAAACCTACGGCTGGCCCCAACTGGCAGCTCCGACTGGGTAAGAGAGAAAGAGAAAGATGAAGGGATGAAGGAAAAGCATGAGGGAATTAAAGGAAATGAATAAAGAAGTCAGCAGAAAAGTGAGAAAGAAGGAACAGGTAAAGGACAGAAGCAAACCTGACAGATAGAGATATAAACAAGGCGATACAGAAAGACGATAGAAGGAAAGAAATCGCCTGAGGTTTGCAGACTCGGTGCCTGACCCCCTACTTTTGGCCCTGATGAACTGTGACGAGTTTTTCTCCGTCGATTTGCATTCGCACGCCTGGTGTGAGCGAAACAGTCGTGGAAGTAAGGAAAGGAGACGTAGGGAGGAAAGAGTGGAGGGAGGGAAGCATGTGGATGGAAGAGAGATTTGATAGTAGAGGTTGTGGTCAGGCATCCCGCCAGCGCAGACCACCGCCTGCCGCTCCCCTCGGCTCTCCTGGCGGTGCGAGTGCACCTTATTCATAACCTACACATCCCTGACTATTAAGCCCTGGGTTCCTGCCAAGGCAAACTTCTCGAGCGTGCCAGAATGTAATGCCCTGCTTTTTTTTCTTCATTTTTTTCTTTCTTTCTTTTTTTTATTTATATGTTGTGTAGAGCCCAGGAAAGGCTTCAGCAGGGTCCACTAAACTCCCATCATTCAGCAGGGGCTATTTGCAGCCTCGTACCCCTCCTCGCCCTCATTCATATGAAGATGTCTGCGGTGCGCCACTTCATGAACCTTAAACATGCAGAGAGATACAGATGGTAAACAGGCCACGGTGCGAGGAGGCCGCATGGAAATGGGAATGCACAGGGCCTCGTCAGGGCTCCTGATAACTCTCCCAGTCGCTGATGGAGTTCTCAGCCAGGGTCCATCATCCGTCCTGCTGAGTGCAACCCCGCACTGTTGTGCTGCTTTTTTTTTTTTTGATGGATCAGTCCAAATGAACTTTCAAGCCATCATTTCTTTTTTTTTTTTTGAATGCGCCGGAGTGTTGGTAGAGGTCAGAGGCAATTTCGGAGCAGACTGCTCTAATAGCCTGTACTGCTGGAGTTAACCGTCTTTAAAAGTGCACGTGGGGGGGATGGGGGGTGGGGGTGGATGAAGTCCACTCGGTATGCGCTTACCCTCGGTGCAGAAAAAGGGCTCAAAGAGCCGCCTATCACCGCTATCACCACTCCAGAGCATCAGATACAGAGATGAGCTCCAGGAGATAGCCATCGCTCGGCTTTTTCCCTGAGATTGGAGCTGAGCGCCGCTGGATCAGAGCCAGCAGAGATACAAAATATAATAATACAGCAATGCAAAAAAAGGATAAATGAATGAATGAATGAATAAATAAATAAATAAATAAATAGATAAATAAATAGATAAATAAATTAATATCTCTATAAATAAATAGAGATCACAGTAAAACTGTGAATTAGATCTGAACGCAAAATCTCAGAATTAAGACTTGATTTGGTGTTCCAGATGTTCACAGATGTTTGTTCGCTTTAAAAACAAAACAATTCAAATAAATTACTGTTAAAATGAGCAGACGTCATTTGAGGAGGAAAATGAAAGAAAAAAGAAAGAAAGAAAAGAATCAATCGTAAAAAAAAATCAAATAAAAGTGTCTGATTATTTACATCTACAGTTACATTGTGTGGGGACAGCCGTAGACGTGTGGTTAAGGAAGCAGCCTTGGGGCCAGAATGTCGAGGTTCGATTCCCACAACTGACAAGACTTAACTGAGGTGCCCATGAGCAACGCACCTGACCCCCAAATGTCCCTCGGATGCTGCGGAATGGGGCGACCCAGCGCTAGTGGCTAGTGGTTGGTGTGGTACAGTGGTAACATCATTGGGTTCCCATGTGAGAGACCTGGGTTCGATTGCCGATCAGGGCAGCCAGTCTGTGCTACACCAATAAGGGTCCTTGGGCAAGACTCCTAACACTACATTGGCCTACCTGTAATACCAATAACATAATATAATAATAACCTCTGGATAAGAGCGTCTGCCAAATGCTGTAAATGTAAGTGTAAATGTAGTGGCATGTGTGCTTGTTGCCCCCTAGTGTTCACTTGTTTGTGTGTGCACATATAGATCAAATGCAGAGGTCAATTCCACTGAACAATGATCAAGAGAGTAGTTCACTTTCACTTTCCCTTCATATCTACAGTCTAGTTTTAGTCATAGTCCCCAGTGATAAGATTAGTTTACTGTATTTCAGGGGGTAACTCACACAGACACTAGAAGAACATGAGAACCTCCACTCAGACCTGAGTAACCTGAGCTCAGGAGTCACTCAGCTGAACCTGGGGCTGGGAGACGAAACCGACTGCATGCTAACAGCATAAATGATAAAACATGTCCGGGCTCACAGTGCAGTCTGTGTCAGATGCTGCAGATAATAATAAAAAACCTACTTCATCTATAATGAAAGGTTATAAAAATATATATATAAACAACAACAACGAACCTTGTCGCAGGTTTAGTTTTATATGACATGAAAGTAAAACAGGAAAATCCTAAACGTCTTCAATAAGATTATAATAATAGAATAAATACAGGACGTAAATATGAAATCTCGACCCCACAACACAACCGACTCTGGTATTATTATTATTATCATCTACTTCTCTATTAATAACCCAGAGATTCAGAGTATGTTTCTTATTTAAAAATACAATTAAATAGTCCAAAATCCACCATTTTACACATATTACCGTTTTTTTTCCAGACACATTACAGAGTTTACACGTTTGTTAAATTTGATAAAACATATCACCATAGGAATGGGTTTAAAAGTGATATGAACAAAACTGAATGCTGAATTGTTTTCCCTTCTTAAATAAAATTTAAGCCCAAAACTAAACCAGAATTTTTTCTGATGATTTTGTACAATGTTGTTTTTCCGCTGTTCTTCATTTTTATTTCTATCACACACAGTGGTGGACAATAAAGGATTTTTTCTTATGTGTATAAATACAGTACATACATAGCACAAAAAGTAAGGAAATTAGTGTTTGGTAGATTATGTCTTTGTTGTAATGATACTTCTTGGCAATAAAACTTATAACGTTAATTTCCCTTTTAAATGGCGTCACCGTTGTAAGGAACAGTATTTGTGGGATGAGCAGCAGATCTGAGTATGTGGGTTGTGCCCATGAAAAAGTTGACAAATCTTCTCTGCTATTGTCAAACAGCTCATTCTGCCATTGACTGGTTTGGTGTTTGGTGGACTGGATGACTGAAGTTTGAAGAAAGAATTGTTTCTTGAAAGTGTTAGCTTGAGACTTCAGACTGAGATACTGGAAAAACCAAGTACACAGGCTGGTGGTGGCTCCATATAGAGTTTGTACAGCTGGCATGGCCCCTGGTACATCTACAAACATCTCTGACTCTGTCTCTGACTTAGTTACACCAGTTCATGTCCTGCATTCATTCTGATGGGTTTGTCCTCTTCTAACAGGATATTGCAGCACCACATACCTATAAAGACACGTCTAAAGTCACCAGATCTCAACGTTATCGAACACGTCTGGGATGCCATGTGTGTAAAGTCCTTCATTCCCATACCAAGTTTTAGACCCATACACACCCATGAGCCATCACATTAAAATCATAAAACCCAATGACAGGTGTGTGATAGACAGCAAGCCAACACTTAGTTCTTGAAGTTGACATGTTGAAAGCAGGAAAAATGGGCAAGCAGAAGATCTTTGACCAGGACCAAATCGTGATGTCTAGACGACTGGATCGGCTCGTCTTCAAAACAGCAGGTCTTATGAGGTGTTCCAGATATGTAGTGTTTATTGTCTACCAAAAGTGGTCAAAGAAAAGACAATTGGGGAACCAGTGACAGGGTCATATGTGTCTAAAGCTTACTAGACCATCTGGTCTGATGTCACAGAAGATGTGCTAATGTCTTGGAGCCAGATACCACAGCACACCTTCAGGTGTCTTGTGGAGTCCAGGCCGTGATGGATCCGAGCTGTTTTGGTGGCTGTTTAGGCAGGTGGTTTTAACTAATATCACGTTCCTCCGTGTGTTTTTTTCCTTTTCATCTCTCGCTATCACTCTGTCTTTCTATTTTCTTCTAGCTTATAAATCCACTCCAACCCCCCGAGGCTTGTCATAAACACAGAAACAGAGTGTGTGTAAGCACAGAAGCACAGATCGTGCTTTAATAGGTGTGAAAATTCTCATTGCAGCTCAACAGAAAGCTTTATTTGTGCAAACTTTCAACGAATTTTAATTCCGCACGCCGTCACGCCGGATTGCTTTGATTGTCACGTAATGAAGTGAGGGAGCGAGAGATGCGTAATTGCATTTGTAAATACAAGACACCTTTCTAGCCGCGACTGCTTTCTCAGGTTTACAGGTCTCATTTGGACAGGTCTGATCAGAGAGACTCGGATTTGTACCTCACACCTAGATGTGCGTAGAACTAAACCCCTGAATGAACTTGATAGAAGTGATAATGCATGACTGAAATGGTGTCTATGTCTGATGTTGGTGTACAAGACAAAAAAAAATCTAATTCAGTTTCATTGGCGGAATACAAAATGGCTAACGCTGCCGGTATCAGTCTGATACTGGGTTAATTTACAAGCACATGCAAAAAAAGAAAAACACAGCTGATAGAGTGTGATGTAGTCCTAGTGTCGTGCTAATGAGCAGCTGATCTGGATGTATTTCACAATTAACAGAGACAGAAAAAGACCGGAACTACAGAATCCTCCTACAATAGATGTAACCTAATGTAACGCCTCTGTACGTTCAATAAAAAGCTCGAGGAAGGTCAACCGGAGCATGTAAAAAAAAACAAAAAAAAAAAAACAAGATGCCTTGACCTGTGTGCAGAAAAATGTTTGAGTAAAATCAGAAACTGTAAGTGTGAGCAGTTCATTTCAGCAGGCACTGAAGACCAGCACCTGCCATTTTCACACAGAAATCCCACCATAATAACACTCCCTGTATATTCTCCTGGATTATTTATTTATTTATTTATTTATTTGTATAATAACAATAATAATAATAATAATAATAATAATAATAATAATAATAATAATAATAATTATTATTATTATTATTA
>JAOVVF010000026.1:1718020-1734455 GCA_028565595.1 Duopalatinus emarginatus
GAGAGAGAGAGAGAGAGAGAGAGAGAGAGAGAGTGAGAGAGAGTGAGAGAGAGAGTGAGAGTGAGAGAGAGAGAGAGAGAGAGAGAGAGAGGGGAAGAGAGAGACAGCTCACTGTGAGGTATCAGGGTAGATAGACAATTAGACTGCAGAGACTCAGCGCTGAAGGATGTGTGTGTATGTGTGTGTGTGTGTGTGTGTGTGTGATGAGAAGTGCAAAGTCATCACACACACCCACAATTATTTCTTCTCACACTGGCCACTAATGCAGGTGCAGTGGATTGTGGGTAGTGAATTCATCATGGCCGCCGCTGCGACTGGACTGCTACAGGCAGGTCAAATAAAACAGAGAAACAAAGTAATTGCATCAAAGTAAATAAATAAATAAACAGATGAAAGAATGAATGACTGTGGCTAAGCTACAGAAGGTTGTAGGTTCAAATCCTGAGGTGTTTCTCCTTCACCATCGACTCCTCAGTTATATGATCAGACTTCAGTCCTAATTCACTGGAACTCACAATTCAGAAAAAAAAGAAAAAAGAAAAAAGAAAGAATCCTCAAAGTCACATGTTCAGAAATAAGACTTAAAAATGAAAACCTGTTTGAGACATTTTTATTGTTTTTGTTAATTATCATCTTAAAAAACTACGACAGAATGAAGTAAACCGGTTTGATCTGGTAATGAACTGGACTGGACAGAGAGAGAGAGAGAGAGAGAGAGAGAGAGAGAGAGAGAGAGAGATCGGCTGCAGTAATAAATATCAGAGTTAAACAGTGCAGATGAACCTCGACGTTCAAACACAAGTGTTAAAGCTATTTGTTCAGCTGCACTAACGCAGGAACCTCGCTGGAACAAAACCTATTATTGTTCACCCTCCTTCCATCCCTCCCTCCATCCCTCCCTCTTCCCCTCCGACAGGAAATGGACAGTGGCAAAGTTACAGTAGTTCAACATGAGATCAGAGGCGAGGTTTTCTCTGTTAAGCAGAAGCAGATGTGGGGCCTGAATCTCGCTCGCTGTTCGGATTAACCGCTGTCCTACTGGCTTTAAAAAAAATTAACTAATTCATCGAGACTGATCACAGGCTCGGGTTTATATATATTATATTAATATACATATACTTATATTGATATTTCATTTATTCAGGGGTTACAGGGTTAAACAACTGTTTGTTATTTTTTCCATTCTCTGGAAGAATAACATCTGTATGGACAAATGTTTGAGAAAACAAAGTTAACCCGTCTTAAACTTTGAGCTCCGTCGGGAGTAAAACTAATCCAAAGTGGACTCTGGGAATGTGAAACAGTTTATAATTGACCTTTAATTAAGAATCAGCAGGTAAATGAAGATAAGATATCTTGTCTATGTTGAATCATCATCAGCACACAGCGAGCGATGAGGGAGGTTCAAAAACCTGCACTAGTTTTTTTTTTTTTTTTATCAAATCAGAAGTAAAGATAGAGGAGAAGTGTGGAAGAGGAGGGGGGGCAGGGAGGCGGGCGCTCTCTTTACCTTACTGCCAGCTGCTCCGCTGGTGTGTCGGAGACGTCGACTTGCCCTACTTAAAACCTCCTGCTGCTTGAGAATTTGATCTTGCAGCTGTTGAGATTGTTCCGTCTTTTCCTGTAATTTTGACTCGTCGTCTAAACCCGAGATATTAACTTTCTCCTTAGCCTTCTGAGAGACAGAGAGAGACAGAGAGAGAGAGAGAGAGAGAGAGAGAGAGAGAGAGAGAGAGAGAGAGAGAGGAAGACATGATTATGAAGTCGGGCCTCTATAACGCACTCATAAGCACTTCTGTTTGCATGTATGTAACACTGATGTATGTAATACTGATGGAAGGAGTCTCCAGTGTCAGCGCTGTACAAGAAAGAGGAAATGTGCCGTGACGAGCAGACAACCTTAAAGAGAGAGAAAAAGGAGAAATAAAGGAACAACATAAACACACTGTAACATAACCACTAACGGGAACAGAATAATGAAGAAACGAATGAATGCAGGCAGACTGACGGAAGAAAGGGAGGAAGACATGAATGAAGGAGGAAAGGAATCTAAATAAAGGACAAAAAAGAATACAGGCAAATTGAAAAGTAGGAAGGACAATAAAGAAAAGAAAGAAAGAAAGAAAGAAAGAAAGAAAGAAAGGAGGGAAGGAAGGAAGGAAGAAAGAAAGGAAGGAAGGAAGGAAGGAAGGAAGGAAGGAAGAAAGAAAGGAAGGAAGGAAGGAAGAAAGGAAGGAAGGAAGAAAGGAAGGAAGGAAGGAAGGAAGGAAGGAAGGCAGGAAGTACAAGAGAATGAATAAATGACCAGTAGATGGCTGAAACCCTCCTGGCTGAAGATGATGAACAGAGAAGGTGTGGTTTAAGGTGGAAGTGCTGAAAGTCAAGAAGATCCTGGAGGACAAGGCAGCTGTAGGATCGTAGTTAAGGACTCCAACCCCACGACCGACAAGACCTGAATGAAGTGCCCCTGAGCAAGGCACCTAACCCCCAACTAACCCCTGGGCACTACAGATAGGGCCACGTGTGCTCACTGCCCCTCACTGTGTGTTCACTAGTGTGTATGAGTGTGTATGACTGCGCAGACAGGCGGGTCAAATGCAGAGGTCAATTCCAATGTACAGTGGTCCAAAGAGCAGTTCACACACTTTACACACACACACACATACAGGATTAAAACTGTGTCAGACAGTCAACCTGTGGAAATAATCAAGGGTTTTTAGACGCCACTACAGAAACACAACACTGAGGGTCAACATTTTATACTGCACAAAATATATAAATAAAGGAGCGACATCATCAGTCACTCTGTTTACTACAGATGAATATTTTTTGATAATTTCTTATTTTCATATCATCAGGTTCACTGATCCTGTGTAAATAAAGACGCTTTTTCAACCTTGAAGGTTCAACACACTTCCATCGATCCTTTTCACACTTCATCACAAATTTCCCGGCGTCTGTTCCGCTATTCAGGCGACACCTATCAATTATTAAAGCACCTTATTATTCAATTCCGTCCGCCGATTGCGCTCGTTTTCCCAACTCGCATTAGTGAAGCAATTAAAGGAAAGGAGCTGAACGTGATTTCAAAGAAAGAGGAAAAAAAGAGAGATTTAAAGGTTATTCTACGATACACAATCAGCGGCAGTTAAAATCAAACCACTTTGTTTTGTCAAGGACAAAATGTTCAGAAAAAAAAAAAAAAACGCTTAAAGCAAGAAACCAAACTCAATTATATTCATCATTAGTATGCTTCCTTAATGTTCTCATTTATTATTCAGGGAGAGCCGCATGAACTTAAATTCACTCCTCTCGCACGCTGACGTTAAAGCCCTGTTCTAATGGAGCGCTCGATTTCTCACCGAGACCCACAATCCTCAGCGGGACAGACAGCTCGGACACACCCGGTGATCGAGTATCCCTGCTGCTTGGTGGAACAGGACAACTGAAACGAGGCGTGTTCTCAGGGGAGGGGAAGTGGGCGGGGCTTTACCTGATCGCTAGCTGGGTGTGGAGTGTGTGTAGTGGAAGATTTTCATTCTTACTACCTGAAGATTTCCACGTGTGACTGCAGGTGGATATAATAAAATCGGACAAAAGAGGACAAAAAATAAATAAAAGGAAATAGAAATGATTTTTATTAAGTTTAAAAAATGAATAAAGGAAATGATTAATGATTCATGTTTAGAGACTCTTGAACTTTTTCGGGCACCATCCACATTTACATTCAGGAGATTTGAGAATGAGAAGAGTTTTTTTTCTCTCTGCCATTCTAGAGGTGTTTAATTTTTATGTTTAAATTTGATTTTCTTATTGTTATTTTAAAAGTGTGGACCTTTTTACATTTAAAATATTTTAGATATGAAAATTAACAAGGATTATGTATTAAATTTATTTAAACTTAAATTACTTAAAAACGTATTAATAGAGACACTGATTTATTTATTTGATTTATTATTTATTTTGCTATTGTTTTAAATGTCCTCTGTGTTTATGGTCCTAATTCATATAATAGACATAGAAATAATACCAATTAAAATAAATTATGAAAGTGATTTAGTAAAATTTCTGTATGAAAAAGTGAAATCTGTTCTGACTATTTTATCATTAATCAGGGTTTATTCTCCGGGTAACGACTAGAAACTGATCATTTTAAGTCTTATACTGTTAGAAAATCTTGAAAATCTTTCGTATTTATGTTTCCTTTTTAAAATGAATCAGTAAAACTGAATCACAGTAAAACTCCTATATTTATTTGACCTTTTTAAAAATACTGATTATTTTCAGATTATTAAGAAATGCTTATTTTAGTGTTGTGGCTTTTATTTTTGTTATATTTTAATTTAATTTTGTTTTATTTTGGTCAGTGATAAAATAGTGATTTAAATCTTAGATGCACAAATATCAGCTGATGTAATATGCTCTCATCAACAATTAAACACACAAATAATTATATGTTTAGTTTAATTAGATATATGTATAACTTTTAAAGAAAACATTTAAACTATTCAGATATATGATGTAAGGCTTAATAAGGAGGGGTTGTTTTTCGGAGTCACTGAAAATAAATAAATAAATAACTGGACAGGCAGACAGGCAGATAGACAAGACAGAGAAATTTCAGATTTTAAAATGTGATCAATAACATCTGCCGTTTTGCGGTCAAAACTAAAACATACATCATTAACTGTAGTTACATTGGACTCAGTAATCACCAGAAATTACATCAAGTCTTGATGTAAAAAAGAGAAATCTTACAGAAATGATATAAAAGTCACTGAAAGGTTTCATTTTATCATTAAAATGGTACACAAAGAAAGTGTTGTGTTCCTAAAAGTATCAATAAAAAATTGATCATCATCATCATCATCGGCAGGATCTCTTTATTCTATACAGTTATAAACATATATATATATATATATATATATATATATATCTTTTATTTTGGAAAATTAATTCCTGTACACATACAGACATACATACAGACAAAGAGACAAACACACATACACACATACAGACATACAGACTTTATTTAATTATTATTTTATATTATATTATCATATTATTTATATTATATATATATATATATTAGCGCGTCACAGGCAGACAAATACACCTCTAGTCAGTTCCCCATCACTGTCACTTCTTCAGGCTTCATCCAACAAAGAAACATCAGCACTGTTTCAAACACGAGCAGGTGAACTGGGAATTCCAGGATAGGGGAAGAGTTTTAAAAAAAAATACAAACCCAGCTCTTCCAAACAGCCCCCAGCCTGGAAACCTGCTTCTTCTGATAGCTAAAAGAGCGAAACATTTCTGACAACAGCAGCGGGTTTTTAACACCTGCTTCTTTTTAAGCTGTGCAGCGTGAGGCGGCGAGGACGCGTTAAAACTGCGCTTCTGTGACAACGGCATCTGTGTGAAGGAGAGATTAAAGTGTTGTGACGAATTCTGTCCATTAAAGTGATGCTTATGGGAGTGTGTTTGGAGAAAAAAAAAGAAAAAAAAACCAAGTGTATTATTATTGAAACACGGCGCAGGATTTGTCTGAGTGTAAAACTGGGGAAAAGGAGGTCTCCTGTTTCATCAGGATGCAGAGTGAAGATCCGAGCTGATGTTCAGAGACAGAACAGAGTCCGAATCTGAGAACCTGCTTGTCATTTAACATGGACAAACAAACAAAACGTTACGTTAAAGACGAGTGACATGTTGGGCTGAAAACATCCTGCTAAAATGTACCAGTCTCACAGTGCCAGAAAAATTGATACGCCAGTCTAATGCTGGGTACGTCCCCCATGGGAATGTAGGTTTGTGAATATAATATACAGGCGATGAACACCATGCTTCCTGCAGAACGGTCCAGAAATCTGAGATCTGGTGACGTCGGTGGGAATGGGCAAGGCCAGTGAACATCAGAAAGGAGACACACAGTGTCCACCTGTCTGAGATGTCTGTAGATGTACCAGGGGTCCCATGGAATGTCAGCTAAACAAACCTCGTAGCGTTATGAAGCCCGTAACCAATGACGGCAATAGGTGGCGTTGCTGTGTGTTTTGCATAGGCTCGTCTGTACCGATTTTTGTGCCACTTCAGTGTGTACTGATGTATTAACTTTTCTAATTATACGAGTTCTCTGCAAACGAGGGGAAAAAAGAAAAATATTGTGAACAAAGTGACATAAATGATCAACTTATTATATAAAAACTATTAAACCTATTAAAACTTGGATAATAAGGTGAGTGTAAGTCGTGGGATTGACCCAACAACCCGCTGAGTGAAGCAGCATCAAGCTGTCTCCTACAATTTTAGAAAGAACCTAATATAAAATCGTACTGGAGCAGCGTGAAGCTCAGTTCCTGATAAATCAGACGACGCTGAGCCGCTACTTTCTGACTGTTCGGGTTTGGTTTTGACCCTGCTGAAAGGGAGAACTGGAAATAGAATATCAGAAAACGGTGGACTCTAATCCCAAATATTATATTAGAGGACTTCAGCTGGAGGAAGAAATCTACAAAGGACATAATAAACTAATTACTTTGCCAATCAGAGTCTCCCTGGGGGAATTTGCTCAGGCTGAGCGTCCAGCCCGGCGCTGGATCCAGTCTCGTTTCTGAATTGTGAGACAGAAGGAGACACGGCGAGAAAGAGACGCTTAAATCCACCACGGGGCAGAAAGCTCTCCGTCTTTTTTTAAGACGTCAATCTGGCGGAGCGGGACAATGTGAGTGAGAGCAGCCTTTACAGCATCTGGCAGAAACCAGGGACGTGTGTGTGTGTGTGTGTGTGTGTGTGTGTGTGTGTGTGTGTGTGTGTGTAATAAATTAAACAGATATTTCAAGGACGTTCTTAAAAGTCAGAAGTAGTTTAAAGTGACAGGAAGTAGGTGGGCGATTTTTACATTCCGGTAAGTAATAGAAAAGATAAAAATTCCGTTTTTTTCCAAAAACAAGTTTTACAGATGAGTTTTGAGAAACGTATGAAGTCATTCTACAGGTACTTAACGACTCGAAGGACACAAACTAAAAGCAAATAGAGCTGGGCTTTAACAAAGTCGCTCGCTAATAACACATCCGGCTTGAAGCCAGACTGAGCTTTAGCCTTCAACATAATTAATCCTTTAAAGTGTTTTGTACTCTACTTAAATGTGGTCAGTGCGTTGAACAGACCCCACAGTAACATCAGACACTGTGTGTAAAATCACGCCGCCTGAGAAGGAAAAATTTCCTGACCAGAATGCAAAAGCTCTCCAGAACATGCAGTACCTCATGCCCTTAAATACAAGAGTTTCAGGAGTGTGTTGTTGCTGTCTCTCTGTACACAGAAGTGCCTGAAAAACTAGAACACACAACCATATGTAAAGTAGCCTACATAATCTGGTGGTGTTTCCATAATGGTGCAAGTTGTGTTTAGCTGGCATTACATTGGACCCCTGGTATACCTACGAACGTCTCTGACATGCGTGCTTCCTTTTTGACGAGTTCCACTCACCCGTGGACATCTGAACACATCTGAGATGCCATGTAATGCGCTGTGACACACAGAAATCCTTCACCTCGGAATACGACAGAACTGTGTTTTTATTTTCTGCTGCATATTTCCACAAGCTTTGTGCATCATTATTATTATTATTATTATTATTATTATTATTATTATTATTACACTAATGTACCAGTTTTACCGGCACTTTACTATATATACTGTATATATATATATACATATTTTCATACATCAGTTTGCGTTTAACGGATATGATTTCCATATTTTAATATCCTTCTGCCGCTATATTGTCTCTTATACACCAGTTCCGCTCAGGGACATTTCACTGTGCGGATCACTCCGCCCGTCTGTGTTCTCCATGGAAAATTACAAATCTACTATAGGAATAATTCATTACGCTGAAACTGTTACTACAGTTACTACAGGCTGTCAGTCAGGCTGTGGGTCGGCATGGCAACGCACAGCACGCTATTCGGCTATGGGAAATGTTTTCATAAACGGAGCAAACGGAGCGTGTAGTGAATATTCGTCCGTGCTGTGTCTGAAACGTCGGTTACTGGATACTAAACTCCTGACTATAAAACTGTTGTGTAAAAGCGGTAAAACGCATTCGGCTGTACGGAAGCTCAGATTTTCAGTGCACCACCACTTGATCGTCTGATGCTGTCTAACTGACTGCTGCGATTAAAGAGTTTCTGGGGCATCGTTGTTCAGTTCGGTGTCTAATAATATTATATAATATAAGTCTACGAAAAAACACACAATGTATGCCAAGCCTTCTTGCTTTCCTTATGCTCATAAAGAAATACGGTGGATATGAAAAAGTTTACACACAACGGTTAAAAGGGCAGGTTTCGTATGATGTAGTCCAAATAACCTGGTTGTGTACGTCTGCAAACCCTTTTGTGGATGTGTTCAGAACCAACCAATCACATTTAATTCTGATGTAAATGTAATTATTATACAGCTGTCAATCAAATCATCAAATTATTCTGATTAAAACACTGGACAAACGGCATCTTCAACAAGAGAGGCAAGAGAAGGACATCTTTCCAGAGGAATGAGGAAGACGAGCCTACCAGGGAGGCTACAGGAGACCTACAGCAACGTTAAAGGAGCTGCAGGAACATCTGACAAGTATTGATATGTCTGGGCTTCGGGGCAGCTAGAGAGAGGTATTTTCACCAAAAAAAAACCAACAACAACAACAACATCTAACCCGACTGAATCACCCCCAAAAACACATCACCAAAAGAAAAGCATACGTATAGTGAAGCACGGTGGTGGGAGCATCACGCTTCAGAGCTTCAAAAGCTGGAAGAAATCATTACTAGCGACAAACACCGGTTTATTTTAAGGCAAAACATCCACACGTCTGCTGAACTTCAGCTTTCAGTATGACAGTGACCCAAAGCATACGTCTGAATCAACAAAGGAAGTGGGCGGAGAACAGGAAATTACCTCAGAATTTAATAGACAAAAGGGTCCATTAAGAAGAAAGGGTCAACACCCAAGTAAAGATCAAAGTCAGAGACGTTTTGTAGATGTACCAGAGACCAGTGATGACTTGTGTAGGTGGCGGTGCTGTGTATTCTGTACCGGCTCGTCTGTACCAGTTTTTCTGGCACAGCAAAAAAAAGATGTACAAAGACCTGACTTGATTAGTTTACAAAAAGCCGCCGTTGCAACAGGAGTGTGCAGGTTTTTATATCAGGTGTGTGAATATTTAATGTGGTGAACAGACAGGTTACAGCCCTGGTGTGTACAGAGTGTGTGTGTGTGTGTGTGAGAGTCGTCTGCTATCCGGAGTGAACCGTGATTTATTCTGATGCCCAGGCCACCAATCCAGGGGAGAAGAAATGGCCACGGCAATGGAAATTTCTGTATTGAAAAGAAGCATATTTTTGTGGGTGCGTGTCGTTATGTCGAGGGATAAAACAGACACCTTCTGCATCAACAGGCAGGCTTCAGTCCGTGAGCTGAAGAAAACAATCGCATCCAGTTTGATGATCCATTAGCTTCCCATGTGGATGGAGATAAAAGGGAGGATTATTTTGGACACACAGAGTCTATAAATGACAAATGTAATGCTTTTTTCCCGGAAACCACAGCCGATGGCGTTAGGATCGAGGGCGGGGGTGGGAGAAGCTTTTTAAGCTTTCAGCAGAACAAACATAAGGTATCACTTGAATATATAATACAATCTGAGCTGACACTGGAACCACAGCCCTGGGTATTAGGCCCTGTATCTCGCTTTCCTGAGCCCAGTCTGCACCGGACACGCAATCTTAATCAATTTCTATCCAATTGCCGTTCTCGCCACAACACCATCCCGCGTCTCCTCCCCTCCCTCCCCCCCCCCCTCGCTCTGTTTTTAGCAGCGGCTCGTAAAAGTGCAGTTAGCCCGATGTCCCCAGGACGTTAATACATCCAACTCAATATGGCATGCTAATGTCCCAAACGAGCACGGTGCCGTGTTTATTCCACTCGGATGCAATGAAATACTGGCCTCCAGCTCCAGAACAATGCAAACAGATTAAATAAGTTTATACGTGCCCGGATCCTGCTTACTGCAGATCTGAATAAACACACTTGGAGAGAAATACGTCACACCAATAGTAAAAAAAAAAAAAAGTGGTGTGGAGCATTTATCATCCAAACAGATAGTCTGAAGTTGCTTGGTGTTATAAAAGTGTCCAGAGATTTTAATCCTAATTTGGCATCGATACATCTTCTGTTCTACAGAAACAGACCATTCACAGAGGAACTGAAGAGTCTCCAGGGTCAAAGCTACGTAACGGTACAGGAAGGAAAAGAAAAGGGAGGGAAAGCTGTATATAGATATATATAAACACTTTTTTGTCTTTAAAGAAAGAGGACTGGTACAGACGAGCCTATGCAAAATACGCAGGCTGGTGGTGGCTCCATAACGCTATATGGTTTGTTTATCTGCCATTCCACTGGACCCCTGGTACATCTACAAACATTTCTGACAGGACAACACTGTGTGTGTGTGTGTGTGTGTGTGTGTGTGTGTGTCTCCTTTCTGATGAGTTACACCAGTTCATGTCCTGTATTCATTCTGATTTTGTCCTCTTCTAACAGCACAATGCACCACCACACACGTCTAGAGACACCAGATTACGGTTGGAGGAACACTCTGTGAGTTTGGGGTTTTTGTCATTATCAAACACATCTGGGATGATGCTGTGGAACAGAAATCCTACACCTTGGAGTTCACTGCGTGGAGGCCCTGCCAAGTATTAGACTGGTGTACCAGTATTTCTGGCACTTCAGTGTATGCTGCGTTGTTTAATTAGTTAAATTGTTGGATAATGACGTGGAGTAGGAGGGACGCACTGTTATAGGAAAATAATCAACGTTTTTGTACACATTCTGATCATACCTGCTAACATTAGCAGGATCACACATTAAGTGAAAGTGAATTATTTGCCTGCTGTGTTTGCAGACAGAGGAATGTGACCTTTGCATTTAACCCATCCGTGCACTGAAACACACACACACCAGTAAACACTAGGGGCAGTGAACACACTTGCCCGGACAGAGGGCAGCCCCAAGCCATGGCGACTGGGGAGCAGGTGGGGGAGTTAGGTGCCTTGCTAAAGGGCGCCTCAGTCGGGTCTTACCCTGTGCTGGGATCGAACCCGGGACCTTCTGGTCACGAGACCGGTTCCCTAACCACAAGGCCACGGCTACCACAACTTAATACTGCAGGACGTATTTAACCACGTGGAACATGTTAAAGAAATACAACGGTAAGAATCGTTATGCTAACACTCCGTCACAGTGACTGAAACGTTCCCCAGCACACACACACACACACACACACACACACACACACACTCACAAGATGTAGCAGCAGCAGGTGACATTTTCAACAGGTACCCGTGTGCAAACATGGCCATATGGCACCTCCGTGGCGCCCCATTAGCAGAGCATGACAAGGAGGAATTATCGCACGCCCGAGACTTCATCAAACACACCAGAGTGCTGCCAAGGCCAGACATCAGATAATGAAGACGCGGCGAAAAAAACGGGATGCTGCTACAGACAATTAATTAAGTAATTAGGTTAATGACTTCTTTACTCAAGTCCTCTTCTTTTGGCTGCAGATATGAATTAATTAACACAACTAATTTAATTAGCCAGGTTGTAATTTCCCAGCTGCTCCGGAGGTCCCATCCCTCCTCCTCCTCCTCCTCCTCCTCCTCCCTCATCCCAGCTCTCGGCTAATCGCCAAGTTTAGACGGCTTTTTCAATAAAACACCACCAACCATCCACCAACACGTGGGGAGGAAAAAAGTCTGTCTGTGTCTTGGAGTAATATTAACTCTGATCCAGCTGACTGAGTCCTAATCAAACTAAAGTGAATGGGAACGAAATTATTGGCACCATTCATTATACAAAAAAAAACTAGCGCAAAAAAAAGTTATATATAATATTTTTTTTCAAGTTTATGTTTTTTTCTTTAAAGAATGCTAATTTTAAAAGTAATGGCACCTAGATCTCTGAAACTTTGGTCACATCGTATTCAAATGTCAAAGATAAGTTTAGGCTCTTATTTTGTAAGGGCGAGTCAAACAAAAGCTTTAAAAGTGAAATAAATTACTTAGTTTTGTTTCTAAGTAAAGCCAGACACCCGTTACACTCTTGGACTCTCCACATTGGATAAAACGGAGATCGTGAGCTTCCAAGTGACCCAACAGAAACACAATCAGCCCATCATCTAAATATGGCGAATCCTGGGTGATGCTACAGCCATGGATAGCTGTAAGTCCAGAGAGCAGAACTGGACACGCTCTCAGGAGGGGAGGGAAGGCGGGAGGGAGGGAGGGATAGGGGTGGCGTACCGTCTCTACCCTGTCAATCACAGTGATGCTAGCCAATCATACAGCAGCGGCACAATGCACAGAATCATACAAATACCGCTCAAGAGCTTCAGTTAGTGTTCATATCAGACACCAGAATGGGAAATGTGGAACTTCAAGCGTGTCATGATTGTCGGTGTCACATGTCCTGGTCCTGGTCTGAGTATTCCAGAAGCTGCTGATTTCCTACTGGGATTTCCTGCTTTTTTTCTCTAGAGTTACAAAGTACAGTGTGAGAAAAATTCAATTCAGTGGTTGGAAATGTCTTGTTGATGAGAGAGCTGGAGGAAAATAACGAGGCTGCTTTAAGGCTCTGAGGAAGGACGCAGTAAGTCATATAGTCACTCTTTACAACCATGGTGAGCAGAAAAGCATCTCAGCATTTAAGTATCAAACCTTGAGGTGGATGAGCTGCAGCAGCACACTGATGTTTGATGGGAAGATTAACTGAAGATCTTGATCTGTATCTGTGTGCCTATATACATTGTGCTCTTGCTACATGATTGGCTAATAGAATAATTATATAATTAAGTAGGTGTTCCCAATAAAGTGGGCAAAGGACAAACTGTCCAAATCCAAACTGGCCTGCAAAATTATATTGATTTTCTATAAATATTAGTCTGTTTTTCAATCCACTGTAATACAACCCACAGCATACACTACTGCAATATAATGTGCAGTCCAACCCCCTGAGCCCCAACAAGAAACCACGGGGCAGGCATGGGCTTGTGGTCTTGTGAGCGGAAGGTCCCAGGTTTGTACCCAGCAACGGACAAGACATGACTGAAGTGGACCTCCTGTGGACATTTTAAAAAGTTACAGTTATCTATAGCTAATGTAGCCTGTTATTACGGACATAGGATCTACTTCAATGGCCGATATTTGGCTGTTGTAGTTTAATTTTAAAAAATAAATAAATAAATAAATAAATAAATAAAAAACATACACTGAAGTGCCAGAAAAACTTAGTATAAGTATAATTGTCCATAATTGTATGGGGTTTATACTGCTGGAATTCCATTGGACCCCTGGTACATCTACCCACGTCTGAGCACTAGGTTTGCCTAGTTGCCTACGAGTTATACCAGTTCATGTCCTGTATCCATTCTGATGGGTTTGTCCTCTTCTAACAGGACAATGCACCACCACATACGTCTAGAGACACCAGATTATGGTTGGAGGAACACTCATTTGAGTTTGGGGTTTTGTCACTCACACCTAATCACCAGATCTCAGAGTTATCGAACACGTCTGGCATGCGTGCAATGTGCTATGGAACACGGAAATCCTCCACCTCGGAAATACAACAGAATTGTGAAGAATTCCTGGGGGAAGTCCATGCCATGTGTGGGACCCACCACATATTAGACTGGTGTACCAGTCTTTCTGGCACTTCAGTGTACACGTTCTCTGGAGCCCAGTTGTGTCGAGGTTTTCAGAATGGCCCATTAAGTGCTTTAGATCAGGATTATTGATTTATTTTTCCAGAAATGGGTTTGAGTTAAACAGCTTTATGTGTTCAGATACTCGGACTCGTCTTGTATGTTAGCAAATCCGTCGAAAGGTACAACATGCATATGACTGATCAAGAGTGATGAAAAATAAATAAATGTATTGTAACTGTAAAGAAATCGAGAAAAAGAAAACAAGACCTTCTGAAGATTAGGGAAGAAGAAGAAAAGGATCTGAATGACATCTGCTATTTATTTATCTAGGAAGGGCCGAGTCCATATCACACACACACACACACACACACACACACACACACACACACACACAATGTTTCCCAGACACATGAATGGTGATGCATGAAATTTAAGAGGCCAAAGATTCCTCCAGATTTTCCTTCCTGCCGTTTCCCCATGAGAACGTGTGAACATCTGGACTTCACAGAACGCCGCGACTGCCACGACTCGGGCGTCCGCGGAGCAGAACAGAAACGTGAAGTTGGGAGCACGTCGAGAGAGTGATCAACGTCAACCAGAGGAGAATTCCAAGTGACAGGGTGAGAAGAGGAAGAAAAGAATAAAAAAAACCCAGGAGAACAGGACACAAAAGCACTTTGAGAACGTAACCCCCCACAACCCCCCCACCGTCCTCCTCAACGCCCCGCCGGTCTCTAGCAGCGCCGACCCAGCATGCACCGGGGGCTCGGTGGGGATCTGACTAGAACGAACCAAATTTGGTGAAAATGAGCTAGATGAATGGAGCTTGGTGGAGAATGGGGGGAGGGGGCGGCAGGGGGGCAGTGGGAGGCCAGTCTCCTGGCAGTGATGCAGATAGTAAATCAAGGCTAAAAAGAACCTGTATTTTTCATCAGGTTACCAGATGGAGACTGGCCTCATCTTTCATCTGATCGCATGAGAAGAGGGACGTCAAGGGGGTGGATGGATATTTATTTATTTATTTATTTATTTTCTTTCTTTCTTTTAAAGCCACCGAACTGATAAAACAGTAAAGACAACATGAAGGCGTGATTGTTCGCTAATTTATTCTCACCTAGCATGCTAATCAGCAGCGTCTGCTAATGTAGGACAGCAGGTAATGAGGAGCGCACTGCATTACATACCACATCTGTCTGCTTTAGTTACAGACGTCTGTCCTGTTTATACACAGGTACGCTTATAAGAATATCGACATTTTTAACACATATTATAGCTCTGTTTTCATATGTTCAGGTATTTTTATTGTTTTAAGGAAGTAGGTAGCAAAAAAAGAAAAAAAAAGACGTGTCTTGTCTTTGTCCAATGTCTTTAAATCCTGTCTCACAGCTTTTTTTTTTGTTTTTTTTCAGATTCAGAAATTTGAAGAAATTTCCATGAACACTAACTCCTCCCCGACCCCTTACACCAGGTTTGGGAATGTTTATGAATACACCAGTGTTCAAGATTCAATTTAATTTTCATGTGCACTATAGCAACCAGCATTGTGGATGACCACACACACACCCCTCACACTCTTCACCCTCCTACTGTCTGGAAAAATCTACCAGCTTTGTTTTAGTGGTCTGCTTCATAAAAAAGGGGGGAAATAAACTATATACCCCATTCAGCCATAACATTAAAACCACCTGCCTGAACAGCTATAAGTCGTCGAGACACGGCCCACACCAGACCTCTGAAGTGAAGACTTGTCCATGACCCTGTTAGTGGTTTGTCCCTCCTTGGACCACGTATGTGAGGTATTAAACAGAGTACACTGGGACACACTCCACAAGACCTGCTGTTTTGGACATGATCTAACTTACAGTCTGATCTTTGTTAAAGTCACTCAGATTCTTACCCTTGCCCATTTTTCCTGCTTTCAACACATCAACTCTGAGAATAAACTGTTTACTTGCTGTCTGTGACAGCAACACTGTGAATATACCTACACTGAAGTGCCTGAAAAAACAGGTATGAATGAGCCTATGAAAAACTCTGCACACTCGGATACTGGCTCCAGATGAGGCTTGTTTCTCTGGTATTCCACAGGACCCCTGGGACATCTATGACTCTGACAGGTGAACACTATGTGCCTCTTCTTTTCTGACGAGTTACACCAGCTCAGGTCCTGCGTTCAGTCTGCTGGGCTTGGCCCTTTCTGACAGGACAACGTGGACCAGCTGTGTGTGTAACTCTAAATGGATAAAACAGTCATTCTGTAGTAAATGTGAGGTGTAAGTAGAATAAAACACGTGTGTGTGTGTTGTGGGGTTATTGGGAAATAATCACCTTTACTGTGGTAACAGTGATTCCACTTCATCACACCGGCTGATTATTTTTCTCTATCAGCACAACAGCACACACACACACACACACACACACAAACACACACTCACGCACACTAGTTTACATTTACGGCATTTGGCAGACGTCCTTATCCAGAGTGATTTACAAGGTCACTGGTATTACAGGAGACCTAGGAGTCTTGCCCAAGGTACAGACTGGCTGCCAAGACCAGGAATCGAACCTAGGTCTCTCACATGGGAACCCAATGATGTTACCACTGTACCACACCAACCACATATCAGTTAAATATACATCGCCATGAACATGGTCCTTAAGTAG
>JAOVVF010000026.1:1748729-1766087 GCA_028565595.1 Duopalatinus emarginatus
ATTGTGATAAAAAAAAAAAATACTCCTAGTGAAAGTGAACTGACTGATATATATATATAGTGCTTGCACAGAGGAATTTGAGCTTATTTAACCCTTCCATGTAGTGAAACACACACACACACACACACACACACACACACACACACACAGTAGTGAGTAGTCAGTACACTTGCCCAGAGCAGGGTGCAGCCCCATGTAAACAGTGGAGCAGTTGGGGGTTATGTGCCCTCAAGGGAACTTTAGCCATTGCATGTTGGTTGCAGGGATCAAACCGAGTACCTTCCGGTCATGAGGCTGGTTCTTTGCCTGTATATCACTATAAAAACTTAATAATAAAATCACTATAAAAACTAAACTAAAATAAATTTTAACACATGTGGTGTTTCCATGAACCAGGGGGCGTGGCTTATCTGACTGACGAGATCGTTGTTTTTTTTTGTTTTTTTTTCAAAAGCTTCTAGTGAGAGACTAGTAAAGATCCGAGGTTGGGGATTCCTCCTCCTCCTCCTCCTCCTCCTCTTCAGTACCACCATGGTACAGGATGAACTCTGACGTTAAGCTTCATTTCCCATGGATCATTGTCGCTCTCATTAAAATTCATACCAGCCTGATTTGCCTACACGTGTGACATGACAAGGTTTTGATGTACACCGTGTCTCCTGCTTTAACGTCACGTTTCCAGTCACACGCACACGCTGAAGACTTTCTCTTGTCAATCTTCAAAAATAACACAGGAGACACAGAGAGGTACACATTTCTCTTTTCATCCCATCTTCTCTCTCGTCACAACTCCTCCAAAACATCTCAAAACATTCCATAAAGCAGGACTGGGTTAATGACACGGTGGGAATAACGGCCTCTCTGTGGAACAGTCTCTCCAGCTGAAATAATACAGGTCTTTCTTTTTGTTTTTGTTTTTAGAGATATAAGATGATGAGAATATGAGATGATGGGATGATGAAAAGACGAGAAGATGAGAAGATGCAGGTCATCATGTTCAAACGATGATGAACCCCAACAAAACGTGGCAGTATTGATACAATAGGCTTCACATCGCTGTGATGCTTAAATTGTACACATTTGTGTTTTTTCCACTGAAGTAAATAAATAAATAGACAGACAGACAGACAGACAGACAGACAGATGGGTATTTATCTAGTGTGTTTTGCAACAAATAAATAAATAGAGAAAAAAATTTTGGACACCTAAATATTTTTAAGTAGTAAATAACATTTTTACTTAAATGCAGGAATTTAAAAAGTTAAATAAACATTTATTTAATGTGTGATTTCTACATAAATAAATAAACATTCTTTGATTTTGTGTTTTTGTGTAGTAAATTAATTAATTAATAAATCACTTAGTTAATTCATTAGTAATAATTAAGATTTTTTTAAAAAATAAATAAATGATTTGTATTTAATGTGTGATTTGTACATACATTAGTAGTAAAGTAGTGAAGTACATAAATAAATAAAACAAACAAACAATCCATATGGGTGTGTTTCTGCCTCTACGATCCACACTGTAAAAATGAGTAGTTCCTTCAAGAACCTCACAGGTTACTCCATGAACCTCGGGGCTCCTGCAAGAACTCAAATGTTCCTCAATGCTCACAGAGGTGCCTGGAAAAACTTTTGGGATTCCTCAATATAAAATCTGGTTCCTCGAAGAACCCATTAGAATTCAGATTCCTAGAGAATCTTTATTTGGATAGAACTGAGAAGGTTTCTCAAAGCACTTTAAGAGGTTCCTCCACAGTTTCAAACTGAGGAACCTTCAACAGTTCCTCAAGGATCTTCTCCTTTTAACAGTGCAGGAACTTGTGACAAGCACATGATCACCACAGCTACAGTTTAAAGAACCAGGAACTAATCATGGGTGTGTTTCTACATCATCTGATTAAACTCAAGCTTTTACCATCATTTCCACAAATAAAACTAATAATAAAATATAAATGTTAGCGCTCCATTACCGGTTTAAGTTTTTCAGATCAGACCAGCGTGAGACCTTTGATCCCTACTAGAGGTCTGCACTGGGATTGGGTCCCCAAATCATGCGGGAATGGGCGGTTTGCACTTAGCAGAGGGTGGGAATGGGCGGCTAAATCACAACACTGCGGGATTATAGACTATAGCCTAAAGTGCGGGAATAGTTTAATGTGCAGGAATAATTCTCATAGCTTCGCGGGTTGGGGACGGGAGTGGACATACACATCGCGGGAATGGGTGGGACACGTTGCAGTGGCGGGCGGTAATGATCAGAAATTCAGCGGGAGCGGGCAGGAGTGGGATAAAGAAAACAGTCCCGCGCAGGTCTCTAATCCCTACTCCATCGTTTTTCTTCTCATCCTATGACAATACTCCGAGCTGATCTGTTTTTTCCTCTCCTTAAGCCGGACACGATTTGCAGTTGGGATGAGATAGACTGTAATTAGATGCCGGATCATTTTACACGTACGTGATCAGAGCAGGACGCAGGATTGACGAATCAGCAGATTTGATGAATTATGGTTTGATGGCGACGTGCTCCCATTAGACCACGCTGGTGGTCTTTAGCCTCTAATACACGTGTGGACCTGCAGCTCGTCTCCAGACTTACACTGCCATTAGTGGACGTAATGGACACTTCTTATGCAAAGTGGCCAGGAGTGAAGACGACATGGCAGAAATGGGATTAAAATACTGCAAACTACTCAAGATCCGAGTGAGACGCCAGTGTAGTGGCACTGCCCCCCCCCCCAGTCTCTCTCCCCCCTCATCTCTCTGTGTCTCACTCTGTCTCCGTCTCTGTCTGTCTCAATCTGTCTCAATCTTTCTCCGTGTCTTACTCTGTCTTTGTCTTTCTCTTTGTCTCCCTTTCTATCTGTCTCTCGCGTTGTGTCTGTCTTTGTGTGTCTCTCTCTTACTGTCTTCCTCTCCGTGTATGTGTCTCCCTCTCTCTCTGTCTGTCTCTCTCTCACTTTCTCTCTCTCTCTCACACACACACACACACACACACACACACACTGTGTCTCTCTGTGTGTCCCTCTCTGTCTCAGTCTGTCTGCCTCCGTCTCTTTCTCTGTCTACCCCTCTGTCTCTGTGCCCGTCTGTCTGCCTCTCTCTCTCTTTTTCTGTCTCCCCTTCTGTCCCTGTGTGTCTCTTTCTGCCCCTGTTGGTCTCCCTCTCTTTCCACAATTCTGTTGTATTCTGACATTTCAGGATTTCTGCCTTCCACAGCGCATTACATGGCATTCCAGATGTGTTCCCAGACCATAATTTGGCGTTTTTAGACGTGTATGGTGGCACGTTGTCCTGTCAGAATAAATGTTCAGGACGAATGGAACTCATCAGAAAGGGGACACACAGTGTTCACCTGTCAGAGACAACTGTATATGTACCAGGGGTCCCATGGAATGGCAGGTGAACAAACCACATACTGTTATGGAGCCACCAGCAGGCTATGTCTTGTACTTAGATTTGTCTGTACCTGATTTTTATGGCACTGATTTTTATAAGTATAATTAAAAAGCAAAATAAAAGTGGGCAGTAATTTATTGAAAAAAAAAAATAATATTGAACAAAATATGTAATACAAAAATAAAATCATGATTTGTAATAGTTGAAACATGAATAGTCACAAATATATAATTAAGATCATTATAATTAAATAAAACATACAATAAAAAATCCTCCTATTCAGTGTTATGAGAAGAAAAAAAAAGAGGTTTGGTAAACAGTATCTAATGAGCGCTTGCTAATAAGATAAATATATTACTTGAACCGTTGCCCCTGGTGGCTCAATCATCTTTCAGCTTGATGAAAATTACGCCGTCTATTTAGATGCAAATACAAATTAGGTCTGGCTGTTGTGCAGATTAGAGGGAGCTCTTGGAAAAAAAAAAAAACCTGAGAGCGTCTCCTCTGAAGAGGGCATCTGCATCCCGCTCTCAACATCCTGCCGGGAACAAGAGCGACGGAGTGAAGTGAAGTGAAGTGAAGGGCTGACGGTGGCAGTGCCAGAGAAAAGCTGGAACTGTGACAAGCTTGGGAGAAAAAAAAGTCCCAACAGGCCACATTAAGGATTAATTAGCGGGTGAGTGGCACCTCTCTGAGGACGTGGCGACAGCCCGGAATCACAGGAAATAAATAAGTAAATACATACATAAAGAGACGTGCAGCTGATAATGTTGGAGTGTAATGATATTCGCGCCTCATTATGATTACCAGGAACACAAACGGTGCACAAAAGGGATTCATTAGCGCCATTATGAGATGATTTAAAATGCGGGAGTGAAAGCGGGAAACAGACGTGTGACAACGCGTTGGCAAACTTCCAAGCTTTGAACTTCCAAGAGTCTCTGACGCGTTGCCAAGGTTAACGATATTATTGCGGTTATTTGCATATTTAATTACGCTCCTTGTTAAGGATAAGTGCTGTTTATTCAATTTGCTCCGTTTTCTTGCTGGCACGTTTTCAATAAGACTCAATGAGCCAGACTGGCAGCACATGTAAGAGTGTGTGTGTGTGTGTGTGTGTGTGTGTGTGTGAGATGGTGGGGTGTTGAAATTAACACGCATTCATCAATTCAGTACAACAGATGCTAACGATCAGGTGCTTTCTCTCAACAAGATCTCCTCAATCTTTCATTATCATTATTCTATTTTAGTGTAATTATCCAGGCGCCGACTCCAGGCTCTCTGCAGCAGGCCGATGGAGTGGACACGTTTAATACGCCACCGGTATCGGATGAACGGGGTGAACAATACTGCGGTCTTCGAAATTAAGCATTTTCTCATTAGCTGAAGGCTATCGGACTTATAAATTATTCATCTCTTCTTCACAAAGGAACATTAATCAATTATGAAGATATAAAGAAATTAAACACAGGGGGACGACACCGACCTTTTCATATTAATATGCAGACACGTGGCAGCGCCACCGCTTCCTGATCAATACTTCCCTGATTAATTTGGACGATGGGCTCGGCGACGTGACCTCAGTACAGGCTCGTCAGCCTGTTTGTTTTGGCCCGGCTTTAATTTTTCATAACACGCGTGGGAACGTCACCTTTTCAGTACTGAAAGGCGAAGCGTCATAAAACGCAGGAGGACCTCATGGGATCGGCGGCAAGCCGAGGCATACGATTGGTTTGAACCTTGTGGCACTTAAATTTGTTTTTAATGCATTTTTAAAGTTTCATTGGCATTCAGGTGCACATGGGGAATAAAACTCATCCATTCAAAGTGTTGACCCTGTTCGTATTAACAGATCAGGTAAATCTGGTGCCACATTCAGTTAAGAGTCAGAAAGTAAAGGATTATGAAACACTGCAGGGCCTGAACTCCAGGCAGAGACGCTACAAGAGAAATATTAAGAAAATTAAAGTTAGAATTCTTTATTCTTTAGACGTGAATAAAGCTAAAATAATATCAGCGCAATAAAAAACAATAAATATGTGGCTTGATTTAGTTCAGATTTGAGTAAATATTATATAGAAATAAAATATTAAAACGTATTGAAATTAAATAAAAATGATTTTATTAATACAGTACTTGATATTTATGCTTCTATTTAAAATAAATCAAATGTTTCAGGTAAAATATGTAAACAAAAAAATGTTTGATAGACATTTTTATGGTTGCGAATATTCTCAGGTTTCCAATAAAAATAACCACATTCTCCAATTTTAAACATTTAAGACGCTCATCTGTTACTGTATTAAAACGTTTTGTGGGTGGAGCTATGTACAAGGGCGGTTAATGATGTCATAACAAAATACTACTCGAAAATTAGTTGTACCTGGAAATTTGTGACCCAGTCAGACAAGGCTAGCAGTAACTGCTAACTAACACAGCTAATGTTACTGATTGACAGTTGTCATAGTAACGTCATAAAACATTCGGGAGTGAAGTAAGCTGGAGTGTAAAAGTTAGCTAGGTAGCTAGTTAATTTAGCTAATGTTAGTGATGGAAGGGTATTTGGGTCATGATGTCATGAGGGCAGGTTGTAACGTTTTGTGGTATATAAATGAGTTACAGCAATAAATCTGTTATAGATGAGACTACACACAAAAAAATAAATAAATAAATAAATAAACGCTGAGGACAGAGATTGGGAACCTCGCTGCAGTCACTGCTCATTTCCTGTCTACTTCCTGGTTCATTTACTATATAAATCACATCTTACTGTATAAATCTAGTGTAAAACTCCCCGTCTATCCCCTTCCTCTAACACAGAGATCAGACTATTTGTCTTTTCACGATGTTCACTGTGTGTGTGCCATGTCTTGGGCAGGAGACTGGAAACACTACATGTTTGACCAATCATCGTTCACGTTCTTGTGTGACTTCACGTCAAGAACTGGTCGATCATGGCTACAGAAGAGCAGTGTGTGGTGCTGACTGTTTTGTGTTCGGGAAAAAAAAATAGAGTAAGAAAAAGAAGAAAATAGGATTTGTGGAGCCGTTTTTGGTTGTCATAAAGAAGACAATATGGACTCTACATTTGTGTAATCTGATCCTGGCAATATTCCACTTCACTGATGAAGCAGCAGCCTCCATTTTTCTTTTCTCTATGTTTACATATGCGTGCCACAGAGCGCTCTGGTCTCCTATTGGCCATTGTCAAGGAACATGTCATGTTCCTTGGCAAAAAAATAAAATTGTAACATTCTAGACTTTTCGTCATGGTGTCATGGGATGTCCCAGATACCACATCGGTGATCTCTGATTATGTCACACTACACCACACTCATATTCGGTTCTGACACTGGAAATTTGTCCGATGCGACAAAATCAGGTCAAAATCGACCTTAATTACTGTAGTCTAATCCCGGCATAAGGGGGAGGAAAGGGGGTGTGGCCAGAATATTTAAAAAAAAAAACACTAGATGCTAGTTATAAAGCACTAGGGTTAACGGTTAAAGGTTTGAATTACTTGCTAACAAGATCAGTCAGGACTGTAGATATAGATTATATGATATTAGCTGGACCTAACCTGATCATACAATTTACAATCTAAAAATAAAATTCAATAAATCACACTTGCTTCACATGCACATGTTCTGTAATAAACAATGGAGATAAAGTCGAGATATGGTTTGATGAAGCTAAGCTGATCAGAGGAAAGATGTGTTTGGTTAAGGAACAAACCTTGAGGTTCAAACCTCCAACTGACAAGACTTGACTGAAGTGCCCCTGAGCAAGGCACCTAACCCCTGAGGACAGCAACGGGCAAGTGCGCTCACTGCCTGATAATGTGTTCATTAGTGTGTATGTTTCACTGCACGGCAATCGATTCCACTGCGAAGTGGTCAAGAGGTTCGCTTAGCTAAAAATTAGGTTCACTTAGTGTCTGAAATCTATTAATCAACAAATAATTCGAAATATATGAATACAAAAGTAAACACAGACTTTAGTTTACCACAGTGTATTAAACTTTAACTGAAAATAAAAAACAGACTTTAAAGTCATAGTTCATTACTGTGTTTATATTTTGTATAAATTTGTCTGAATGAAGTCCACTAGCAAGGGAGCTGCCAACTAGCTTGCTGTACAGTGGCCTAGACGGCCCTCTTCTATAGTAGCCGATGGACACGTAATACGATATGCAGTCCACTCGGGAGTCGGAGCAACAAAAAATAAAAATTAAAAACATTTTAAAGTAGTTTTTAGAGCATTTTGAATTGATTCAGAATCGACAGGACTAGGAATCACGGTCCTTTAAAGATTCTTTTATTTCCAGCATATTAAATATGCACTAGCGGTCCCCTGCTCCCCGGGCGTCGTGGTTTGGGGCTGCCCCCCGCTCCGGCAAGTGTATTCACTGCCCCCTAGTGTTCACTGGTGTGTGTGTTTCACTGCACGGATGGGTTAAATGCAGAGGTCACATTCCTTCTGTGTGCAAAACACAGTAAGGCAAAAACAGTTCACTTTCACTTTCACTTTCAACCAGTGATATGTGTGAGTGCATTTTACATAAGCATGTCTGTATCAGTTTTTCTGGCACTTCAATGTAGTCAATAAATGAATACTTTATTGTTTCTATAATAACAGCTTGTATAGGAGATGATCTAAATAAATTACAACTTTTGTCATCTCACAACTCACTTGTCCTGCTCATGAATGTGTTGTTCAGGGTAAACGGAGGCATATAACGGACACATGCAGTAATGTCGTAAAATGTTAACGGGTGGAGTGTATGCTTCGGGGAGGCACACCTATGCTGCATATTAAGGTTATAAAACAGGAACTGTGTATTTTGAATTGTAGCGGTTTGTATTTGTCCATCTATAAAGACGACTGCGATGACATAATGAGATGTCCACTTCTCTCCACTGGAACAAACATCAAAACTTTTTCAACCAGCGTCTCATAACCGTGTCTTTTTCTTCTCCTGTAGTAGATCATTAGTGCAGGCTGTCAGGTACGTGCCCTGCTGTAACACCAGTAATAGGATTCACATGTTATGAGCACTTTTGAATCTCTGTGCATCCTCTTAGTGCGTATTAGCAGAAGGCATGAATGGAGCTGCTGATGAGGTGAGAGGAAGTTGTATAAAGGATGCGGTGCTATTATTCACCTCCATTATACCGTTCTTTCTGGCCTCATTACCGGCCGAAGCCAACGTTAAAATGTTTATCTGTTGGCCTTTTAAAATGTGCAGATAAATCCAGGCTTCGGTTAAAGGCTCTGTCTGTGTCAAGGGTGTAGTGCTGAAACGGAATTCCAGGTGGCTGAGAGAGGTATTAAAACTGCTTTCGTACTCAGCAGGTGATGTTTACACGGCCCACCGCTGAGCCCGACGCAGATTCATCAGCAGAAGCGGCTTAGAGGCACGGCTTGGTGTTGGAGAGACGATAACGCCTCCCGATGGCTCGTTACAGTGTCTTAATGACCGCTAGGCTGTTTCGGCGGAGAGAATAAAGCAGACGCTCTGAATGAAAATGCTGTAAAGGGCATATCAGTGCATGGGGTCGATTCTGATTGGACAGAAGGTTGATCAGATTCAGGTTCTATAACACCAGCCTATGATATAGTGATATAATGATAAAACATCAACAAAGTTGTAGATGATGTCATTGTGCATTATTTGTCGTATCTACAACTATTATAGTTGTATATAATATATAATAATATTATATATTATATATATTAAATATATATAATGATATTCACCCTAATATTCACTCAGTGACTAATATACAGTCATAAAAACTGGTACATGTTAGAAGTGAAAGACTGCAGGAATCTGACGGGGCATGGACTCAATGCCAATCAACACTGACTTCCTGCAGAACGCTCCACAGCTCTGAGATCTGGTGACTCCCAAACTCAGATGTGTTCCTCTAACTATAACCTGGTGTCTTTAGGTGTGTGTGGTGGTGTATTGTCCTGTTAGAAGAGACCAAACCTATCAGAATGAATGCAGGACATGAACTGGTGTAACTCAGCAGAAAGGAGACACACAGTGTTCACTTGTCAGAGGTGTTTGTAGATGAACCAGGTGTTCTGTGGAAAACCATATAAACAAACCATATAGCATTATGAGGCTTCTATAGACATCTAACACTTTATATATTATAGTAGAGCTGTGAATCTCTCAGTGTCCGGCATTTCAATTTGATTCTAATTTTTGGAGCGACGATTCGATTCAGAATTAATTTTCGATTCAGGAATGATTTTTCTATTCACACGGTTGATAAATTTAGTTTAAATTATGTGATTGACAAGATGAAAGGACAATGTAAAGAAATAGAACATTTATTTAAAACAATACTTTTAGGCTCCTTACTGCATCAAATCTTTTTGCATAATTGTATATTTACACCAAAAATATGATTGTGATAAAGCTCTGTAATTTAAATGACCAGTATCAGGTTCACTTAGCTGTCTGACTTATTCTTAAATAATAAAAATCTATCAATCAACAAATAACTTAAAATATATGAATACAAAAGTAAACACAGACCTCAGTCTACTACAGTGTATTAACATTTAACTGAAAATAAAATACAGACTTTAAAGTCCTACTGTATTACTGTGTTTATATTTTGTATAAATTTGTCTGAATGGAGTCCACTAGCAGAATCAACAGGACTAGGAATCGTGATTCTTTAAAGAATCGTTTTTTTATATATATATTTTTTATATTTTTTATATTTTTTAATATATTAAATATGCACTGGCGGTCGCAACCAGTGATATGTGTGAGTGTATTTTACATAAGCATGTCTGTATCAGTTTTTCTGGCACGTCCAGAACGTGCTGTTAGCGAAATAATTGACTCCACTGAGCTCGTCTATAAGCGCAGAAGTTCCATCCTGTTTTATTTGTCACCTATTATGAGTGTGAGGTATACAGTGCAGTAATGAGCGGTCCGCTGGGGTAAATGACTTCAGCTTCAGTGCGACCGTCGTGTTCTTCTCCGAACTCTAAGCAGGCTCAGAGTACGATATCTCATTACTGCGGTGGCCTGGCTTCTCGCTGGTGAAATACGCTTCGGCTAAATGACAGCATTTAGATGTAAATGAGACATCAGTAGAAATTTGTCAACCGGGAGAAAATTTCAGATCCTGTTTCTATCGCAGTACAAATGAAATTTACTGTAAAAGTTCAGCACGTGCAGCGACTGCGTGGCAGGGAGACGGCGTCACTGTAAACGGGTTTAAAGGAAAACGCCACCGTAAAAAATTTAACATGGTAATCAGTTAGCGGTTATGTGCAGCAGTGATGTCATAAGTTGATGGAAGTGGAGCTTAACGCATAACGATCTTGGAAAAAAAAAAATAAGAATTTTTTTTCCCAGCCCCTTTTTTTTTCCCAGCCCCTTTTTTTTTCCTGTTATGGTTATATTTTACTTTTAATATCATATTAACATATTAGCGAAGAAGCAGTAGCTGTCCCAGAATGCACTGTGGCTACGACACGTTAGCGTTAGTTACAGCAGACACTCAACTCGGCTAATCATCGATTTGTGACAGATTAGCATGAAATTTGGAGATGAGTTTAACTGCACAGATGAGAAGGTGATAAAAAAGCTGGACACACTAAAATCCCACCGCATTGTTTTCTTTATCTAACGAAGGCTAAACCCCACTGCACCACTATCAGCACGGAATTGCAGGAAGCACGGGAAATTTACAATACGTGAGATGAGAAACATCATACATACAAATGAAAACAATGATAAAAGTATAAAATAAATCTCAGGTGTCACTGAAAGACAGGTGTTAATGATAAAGATTCAGACGCCTGCTGGGTTTTTGCTTTAATGCTGCTTTCGGCTCTGAAAGGCAACATTCCCAGAATTCCGTGTTAGTGGATTTCTACAGTACTCTTCCTGTAACAACCTGCTGCCGTATACCAGGATTTCCAAAACACTCCTTAGCACCACACGCTGTACTGTTTATATTTGATTCATTCGACTCTACAGTGTAATGATGTATAATCAGGTGTCTTGGGTTCACCCTCAAATACCACATTGTGCAGTAAACAGTAATAAACTATAGAGAGTCATTATTAGATCTGACTATACGTCTTCCTTTACTTTTCTCTGAAACAGTAATACCAGGTACAGTGTATAAGGAAATTCTTCCGGAGGGTTTGACTGTCACACTTACTTCATTTTGCATGAAAGTTTTCATCAGGCCTTTAGGTTTGTTTCGTTTGTTGAATCTTATCTCTTATTTAATAGTTTTATTAATAAGATAAAAAGATAAAAGCAAAAAAAAGTCTGTAACTGGAAATGTCAAATGTTTGACTCAGTAAAGTCAAAGTCAGATCCTCACACTTGCCCATTTTTCCTGCTTCCAACACGTCAACTTCAAAAACTGACTGTTTAGTTGTTGCCTCATAAATCACCCGACACACACACACACGCACACACACACACACACACACACACACACACACACACACGGCTCACAGTGAGCTTGTTGTTATTGAGCTGTTTGAGTTATCAGGCTGTTTCACTCGATGTTTTATTAGAACTTAATCTACTTGTAATTTAATAATTTGATCTGTGTTAATAAAATAATATAAAGAAAAATAAAATAATAATAATAATAATAATAATAATAATAATAATACTAATGAAAACACTCTATAGTGCCAATAAATAGTCTAAAAAAACATTTAACAGAATTAATGATAATCTATAAATACGTTATATTATATTATATTATATTATATTATATTATATTATATTATATTTGTTAAATTAATTGTGTTTTATTTCTTTTGTTGTTAAATTATAATTGTGTTTTATTTCTTTTATACCAGATTTTGCTTTCTAACAATTGTTTACAATTTAATTAAAGAAAGACATTTTTATTGATTTAGTTCAAGATTATTAATTCACTGTTCAAGAAAAAAAGAACAAACATGAGAGTCTGGTGAAGGAACGACTGTTTACTGCTGCTATAACACAAGGTGATGTGATGGATAGATGGATTAATGGATGGATTAATAGATGAATGGATGGATGGATGGATGGATGGATGGATTCTTAGTGTACTTTATCTGTTTTTCTTTCCCCTACAGCAGATCAGAGTGGGTGTAATATTGCTTACATAAGAAGGCTGGGAGGAAAAAAGAGAGATAAAACTAACCTCGGTGTGTGTTCGTTTCTGCACCACGTTCAGCTCACACACCTCCTCCAGAGCTTCTGCAACCCTCCTGCCCTGTAACTACACACACACACGCACACACATACACACAAAGGAGAGAGAGACAGAGAAAGAGAGAGAGAGAAACCTGTGAGTTCTGAAATCACAAAAAAAAACAACCCAAAACCTCATGATTTTACATATCGACAAGTTTAGATTGTGATGTTGTGGAAAAACAAGGAACAAAAACACAGTTTATGTGAGGTTTTAATGCCACAACTGTCAATTTGCAAATGCACGAGCCTCAGACAATAAAACAGCGGTGGGGTTTAATTTGGTGACACTTCATAAGGAGGCATGGGAAGCAGTTAAAAAAAAGGAAAAAAAAAAAAAAACAACAACAAAACAAAAGTACTGCTCAGACTCTGAAACCAGCACTTGGAACCTCGAGGGCATGCAATGTTAGCGATTCGTCACATGCAGCGAGCGTTGTGTAATACATAACACATGCAAAGCTCAGGGCACAATGCAGAGAGTAATATCGCCTCCACTGCTGCTATTAAACAGTGTGTGTGTGTGTGTGTGTGTGTGTGAGAGAGAGAGCGAGAGAGAGATGGAAACAGCAGCCTGTGGCTCCTCTACCTCATTCTTCTCCTGGACTCTGTGGGACAAAAGCGTCTTCATTTCCTCTTCCAGACGTTGAATAATCCTGTTTTTGGTCTTCAGCTGATTCCGCAGATCCTCCACCTGAGCCTTCATAAGGTCGCCTGGCTTGTGTCTGCGAGGGAAAAGGCCACGGAGAATATTAAACACAACCTGCAGATCTAAAAAAAAAAAAACACCGGAACACAGTTGCCGGATTACAGAAAGCGAACCTTCAGTAAAGACGATGAAGAACACAGCGTACAAACACTGCAGGAAAAAAATCAGCAAAATATTCTCAAATCATGTAAACATGTAAATAAAAAACACCTTCTTTATTTATTAAAGTCCACAAAATGGTGGATGAAGCTGATTTACCCCAACACTGTTGAACTCTGACTCTGATTGATCTCTGATTGTTCAGACAGTGATTAATTCACTTCTAGTGCAGCAGGTCGTTCAGCTCTTATTGCTCAGTGGTAATGTATCTGCGTGGCTGCTCCAGCCCCAGTACCACCAATCTGCCCCTGTTGGGCCCCTGAGCAATGCTCTGGTGTCTCCAGTCAGAGACAAAGCTGTAACTTTAAATTTTCCCGACATCTTCAGGACAGACGAGTTTATACTTTAACATGACGAGCGGTAATATTTCTGACATCAAGAAGGAGAGAGAAAGACCAGCAGCTGGTGAGGGACGACTGTTTATAGCTGCTATAACATAGTGAGAACAGGAACACACTTGTTTTGTGGCTTTTCAATATCATTAGGAGTAACTATAAACAGACTACATACTAAAATACACACCGTTTATTAACACATTTTTAAAAGGATTAATTTAGTGTGAGAGACCTGGGTTTGGTTCCCGGTCTGGGCAGCCAGTCTGTACTACACCAATAAGGCGAGACTCCTAACACTATGTTGGCCTCCTGTAATACCAGTGACCTTGTAAGTCACTCTGGATAAAAGCGGCGGCTAAATGCTGTAAATGTAAGAATAAAAAACTTCACACTTGAAAATAATCCACTTTGATTTCACTAGATTCACTTTTTCATGTACAGTTTACATTTCATCATTTTAATTAAGTTATGTTTTAATTAAGACTTACAAATTATTTAAAAAATGATGCACAGATGAGCCTAAAGAAAATATATAGCAAAGCCACACACACACAGACACCTGTGGGAGCTCCATAACGGAACAGGGTTTGTTTATCTGGTGTTCCATGGGACCCCTGGTACATCTACAAACATCTCAGACAGGTGAACACTGTGTGTCCTGTTCATGTCCTGCATTCATTCTGATGGGTTTGTGCTCTTCCCTGAGTGTGTTATTAATATTATAATAAATTACTATATAATACAATAATTTATGACTGTTACTGTAATAAAAAATATAAAAAATAGAAGCAAATAATTGTATCATTATTTAATTGAGTACAAATTTTCATTTGTCAGAATTCCTTTTTTTGTGAACATTTGTCACGTTATTGGGTCTTCTTGTGTTTATTCTGGTTAAAAGTTAATGAAAGTATTTCTAAACAAAATCTCTTGCAAAGTGTTTTTTTTTCTAACATGAATTTTCCGACTATTTTTTTCTAATTGTTTTTAAAACCATTTATTTTAATTCCTAAATAAAATCTGAACATCCTGTTCTGACATGATTATTATTATTATTATAAACTGCAATATATTTAAATATAAACATGCACACACACTTTTATTAGTTATTTTTTGCTTACTATTCTCTCAATAAAGACAGAATTGTTTATTCATTGTTTTTCATTAGATAATAATATCATTTTTGTTATACATTAAGAAGAAAACAAAGAGTTCAATTTCTGTGTGTGAAGAAGCCTCGACTCGAATTACAGGAATATGGTGTAGATACCAAAAAATGGGGGAAGGGAAAAAATGGTTATAATCAGGCTTGAAAGAAGGAAACTGTTCCAGATGCGGTTTTATTTCATTCCTAATGCCACCTTTCACGGCTCGGCTGCGGCTCCAGGAGGTGATGGGCCTCTAATGAGAAGGTCTTAATGAACCTCCAGATCTACACTGTGTATGCTGGATGGTTTTCTTTTCTCCTCAGAACCTCCTGCTGAGAGACACAATTATGATGCAGAGACTGAAGCGCTCTTTACTCAGCTTTAATTCTGTGTGGGATCTCCGAAACTGTTTCCTCCATCCTGCATCATTACTGTCACAATGTCATACACAATCTCTCTCTCTGTGTCTGTCACACACACACACACACACACACACAGGTAATGTTGGTAATATTGTTATAGAACACGGACCTTCTGATCAGTTCCACACAATCTTCACACACATTCTTCTGAAATTCTGCAGGATTTTTTATTACGTTTTGTAAATGTGTTTAATTTATTACTAATTTGAACTTAATTATTTATTTTTACATTTTAATAAATATACAATTAATAAAAAAAAATTCTACATTTAAATTCTACATAAAATTTTTCATTTTAATTATTTAACAAATCAATAATTTAACAAGCTGTGAATATGTGAAATATTTTGATGCGAAAATGTTCAAATGTAAAAGTTTTTTTTTCTTTTTTTCAGAATCTAAATGAAAACGATGTTGAGATTCAGAAGCTTTAAAATGAAGTATGAATGAAGTATAAAATAAACTATTTTTATTTGTCCTTCTCAGTTTTAAATAAATGATTTACTGTTAGATCAATACATAAATCTCTGTTTAGAGGCAGATTTTTGTAAAATGGTCATTTTTATGATTTTTAAAAATGTTTTGAAATATGATTAAAAAAAATCCTAGAATTAAGCATATATTAAATATTTATTTATTAATTTATTTACTATGGAGGTAATCTGTTTAATAAAAAATAAATATACATTTGAAATTCCTCTACATCTGTATTTAAAAACATATTTAAAATCGCAAATTAACAACTAAATTATTTATTTATTAGATTCAGCTTTTAATTGGATATTTTAATGGGATTAAAAAAAAACTACTTTGATGCAGTTTATTTTATCTATTGATATTGTGAAATATGAAAAACATGTTTTATATAATATTTTTCATGAAATGTTCAGCTATATTTTATATAAAGTATCCTGTTCAGTCTGTTTAAGCGTCAGCTTTTTATAGAAACTAATCCAGAATGCAGAAACAGAGTCAAAATAAAAGTCATTAAGCATTTGATTAAAGCTGCTGCTAGGACTAAGTTAATTCCAGGTTAGATCTCAGTAGGTCATCTGTCATATCGAGGCAAAAATCTGGGCTAATTTAGCCTCTAGTCAGCGCTTTCTCTATTAGATCAGCTAGACATCTCGCTGTGTGGTTCAATGGGGGACCGTGTGAAAAGAAGGTTCTGTAATTGGGCCATGCGTGTATGTGTGTGTGTGTGTGTGTGTGTGTGTGTGTGTGTGTGTTTTATAGTGCCTGAGTTTCACAGAAAGGTCATCTTTTGTTCCACTGGCATGTAGTCTAAGTCACGCTACTGAAAGTTGTCACCCAGGCTTATCAAGCAGCATTTATCCCTGAATAGACACAGCTCGGATTCTGAATGGCATATTTGACCCTTTCCTCTTCAGGTTGCCATGACTCCTGTTCCTCATGCCAAGGGGTGGGTCCTCAGGACTGTCTGTCATGCGCTGAACCGTCCAATCTGCTGAAGGACGGCTTTTGTGTGGCTGTGTGTGGGCCGGGCTTCTATGTCAGTCAAGGTCATTGTTACGGTAAGCAGCTGTACAGCTGATTTGTTCTTGTATTGTTAGGTGGATTTCATTCTTTACAGACATATTATTTGTTCTGTAAATTACACCGTGGCAAAGTATGTACAAAAAAACAGCACAGGCATTTTTTAAGTGTCTATAATTATTGGCTGATGAAATATATTAATCTCCTACAACAGATACAGTCATAATGGTACAAATGTTGCAAAATGCAAAATACAACGTATGTACAACGTACAACAAACGTATATATATATATATATATATATATATAAGGGCTGTCGAAGTTAACGTGATAATAACGCATTAACACGATCTCAAATTATCGCGATTTTAAAAAAATAGTGCCGTTAACGCAAATTCTAATTTGGCCCTGCGATTCACCCGTAGTTCATGTTGAGGCTTGTC
>JAOVVF010000026.1:1830021-1839235 GCA_028565595.1 Duopalatinus emarginatus
GGCCATGAAGTGCATTATTGTCCACTGCAGGTTGCTGCTGGGCTGGCAAGCTAAGGACATCGGTTGCCTTCTTTAGACGGTCAAGCTCCTGTTGAGCCATAAGCTGGCGGACAGTGGTAGGTGCGAGATAGTCTTTTTCTCTGTCCACCTGATTCCCCAGGGTTTCTTGCACCTTTGCAATGTGCTGCTTAGAGAAGATGTGATCACGAATAGAAAGTCTAGCTGTATACTTCACACCACATAATATACACTCAGGCCTCGGTCCGTCCGGAGACCCTTGGCTTATCATAAATGGCTTTCCAATGTTTATTTTGAACTTCTTTTCTTTCGCACGGGCATTCTGAAACCAAACCTGCACGACGCGTTTAGGCAGTCCTATTTCATTGCCCAGCATTTCACACTCCTGCATCGTGGGAGTGCGGTAGTCGCTGAAGCAAGCCTTGAGAACTTTAAGCTGCAGGTTGCTCATCTGGGTCCTAAAACGTTTGTGTCCTGGTCTTTCTGCGCCACCTTTTATAGCCTTAAAGGAATTTGCACTTCCAAACGGACTAGGTGAGCTTGGATCAGCCAAACTTGAGGTTTCACTTTTATCAGCGTTTTCATCAAGGTCATCATCTCTGGAGCTGAAGTACTGCTCACTGTCTTTGCCAGAGAAACTTAGAGCCGGGCTCACCATGTTGAAGGGGAATCTATCCTCAGATATATCAGGCATGTAGGCTGTATTCATTTTATTCTCTCCCAGTCTTTCCCCACCATTGGTTGTGAGGTTCTCGACCTCGTTATTGGTCTCGTCTCCTGTTGTTGCGTCACTTATAGCTGTGTTAATTGATGAAGTCTCATCAAAATCTAGCTTGTTCATATCACATGAGACATCTGCAGAATTCATGTTAAGCCCTTCAATCTCATCACTGTTTTCTGCTTTTAAGGATGAAGGGCTCAAGAAGTTTTTTAGATGTGCCTCAGATGACCTGACTGGAGTAGAGGAGGCAGCTGGAAGCTCACACTCATTTACCTCAGTCTTTAGTGACAGTGGTGGATACTCCATGAAACTGTATTTATTTGGGCTTTCAGCTCCGTCATCCTGAAGCATCATAGGGCTTGGAGGCAAACTGAAACCTGCTTGTTTGGCCTCATGCCAATGCCGCGAGCGTATATGGCTGTCAAGGGCTGACTTAGCTTTGAAGAGCGCCCTGCAGAAAGGGCACTTTTTATGAGTTTGGGAAGGCCCGACAGCTCTAAATTGACCCTTTCTTTCTCTGGCACGGGTGTTCTGAAACCAGACTTGAACGACTCTTTTCTTTAGTCCCACTTCATGGGCAATATGATCTAACATTTTTCTTGTCGGGTTTGAATCAAGTAGATACTTGTCATAAAGGATCTCAAGTTGCTCTGGCGTTATAGTGGTTCTTAGACGTTTGTCTCTGTGTTGGTCTTCACCACCATTTCCACCTTCTTTATCATTTTGACCATCCTCTTTATCATCCAGCTTACGCTTTAAGGAACCAGAGCCAGTAGCAGAGGCTAGGCCAGAGCTGCTTTGTGATGGTATCTGGGAAATTGCTCCAGACAAAAGCTGACTTGTCATTAGAGGGTTATTAGGGTCAAATATCATGTAGGGCATATCTAGTGGCCGTTCCAAGAACTGTGAATGCAAGAACTGGTTTTGTGCTGCAAGGAAATGCATATGCTGATGTTCCTGCCACAGTTCGACAGTTGGGAAAGCTATCTTGCATTGGTCACACTGATACTGTAACATCTGAGGAGGAATGCTGTTGGTAAGCGATGAGAGTGCAATGGAGAGAGGACTGGATGGGACAGCTGCAGATTGAGGTTGGGAGTGTGGCCTTGTCATTTGTGACATTTTCTGTGGAGGTGGTTGAGGGGTAGATGCTTTAGACGGTCGTGGATCGGCTACTTTTGCTGCTTGTGACGGGGCATTCTCGGTCTGCTTTGCTTTCTCAATGGGGATCTCAGGCTTGGGTGAAATTTTTCCTATTTCAGGTCGAGGTGATGGCAGTAGCGGGGAGCTGGAGCCAGAGCTGCTTGCTGTGACAATGGCTTGTTTAGTTGACTCTACTTGCCTCATTGTGCTCTGCTCGTAGCTGTCCACCATCTCTTCGTAGTGGTTTTCATCTGTAGCATCATCATCTTCATCTTTGTAGCACTGCTTCTTTTGGTGGGTTATCAGGTCAAATATTCTAGGGTAAATAACACTGCATTTCTTACACTGGTACTGCATGTTGCTGGTTCGAATGTAACGCTCGTTTGTAAGTTCCTTCTTTTCACTGTCCTTGGTATCGGCTTGGTTTTCGTAACTCTTTCTTGCCTTTTGGCGGGCGTTTTGGAACCATACCACGATCACACGTGTCGGGAGGCTGAGAACCGTAGAAAGCTGCTCAATCTCGTCGTCTTTCGGGTAAGCATTCGTATCAAAGAAGTCTTGAAGGACTCTGAGTTGGTAGTCTGTAAATCGAGTTCTTGATGATCTCTTGTTCATGGCCATGTCGGCCTTACTGTATTCTAGCGCATTCATCTGGGATTCCACTCTAATATCCTCTAGTGTGGTCAAGGGTGGAATGCTGAAGTTGTAAGGGGAGTCTTTACTTCTCTGCCTCTCTTTAAAGAGCGTGTTGCGGAACCAGTGCTTGATGACTTTCTGTGGAAGGCCAGACTTGTCTGCCATTTCTTGTATCTGATCCTCATTAGGGGAGTTGTTGATATCAAAATAAGCACGGAGGATTTTTAGCTGATCGTCTGTGATTCTGGTGCGAGGACGCTTGAACTGGGACTGCCGCAAGAAGTTTGGATCCAGTCCCAGTTGCTGTTGACATAACTGTGTGAGGTCAGAAGATAAAGAGTCCATTGTTGGAAGCTGTAGCGCTAGCTGTGGGGGTAACCCAGGATGCTGGACAGACTGCATCATCAATGGTGGGAAAATTGGCAAGTCAAGAGAGACGGGAAGCTGCACTTGTGGAGGTGCACTGGGTGGCGGAGGTGGTGGAGGAGGGGGTGGCGGCTGAGGCGGTGGAGCTTGTAGGGGTGCCGGAGATGGTGTCGGGGCCTTTCCCACTGTGGTGTTGGTCGATAGAATGGTTGCTGGAGCTGGGGGTGCTGGAGGTGGTGGAGGTGGCGGAGGTGGCGGAGGCGGCGGAGGGGTTTCTGGAGATGGTGGATTTATGGGATAGAGCTTATCATATGCCTCTCTGTACTGCTGTGCAAACTTCTCCAGCTCCACGTAGGGAAAGAACTGACCGTGCACATGCTCCTGGTGGCTCTTCAGAATTAACATATTGGAGAACAATTTCCCACACATACCACACTCGAGTTTGTCATTTATTTCTTCCTCTCTGTTCTTTTTCTGGCATTTTTGTCTGTTTTCATTGTATTGAATTACCAGTTCAAAGCCAAAGTTTTCTAGTAAGGCTTTTGCAGCATTACCTCTGGCCCCAGAAATGATGCGTGGTGGGGGAATTAAAGGTTCAGAAAATGTAGGCCTTTTGGAATCTTTATTTTCTTTATTGTTATCAGGATCGCTGACATTCTCTTGCTTTGTTTTGTTGTCGTGTTTCTCCATGTGCTCTTCCACCTCCCTGGACATCTGAATCTCAGACACAGAGATATGATTAGGCTCCGGCTTAGGCTTGTGGCTCTGCTGCTGGACTTTTTGTTGCTGCTGTTGCATCTGAGAGGCTTGTTGTTGAGCTTGTTGCTGAGAAAGCTGAAGCTGCTGTTGGCCCAGTTGGTGCTGTTGCTGCATCTGTTGCTTGAGATCCTCAAGGAATGACCCGGTCATGCCTGGCATCCCGAATGCAGCCGAATGCAACGCCAGCTCGGGGCTGATGTTAAACTCTGTGCCAGGAATATAGAATGGGAAAAGGAACTGGGGTTGTTGAAATTGTAACAAAGCCTCTGGTGTCATTGGGAAGTGGGGGAAGAATGCTGGATTCAGGAACTGTGGCTGAAAGAAGGCTGCCTGCTGTTGAAGTTCATGCTGCAGTTGCATCTGAAGCTGCGCTGCTGACGGGGTGGACTGATGAGTTTGCTGAACAGTGACATGATCAGTAGTTTGTTTTATGTTGACTTCTTTGGTATCTACGTTGTTGTCTTTGTTCGATGATACTGGTAAACTCACAGATTCTGTGTTTCCCTGACTGACTGGAACAGGGCTGCTGGATGGCACGGATCCACTTCCACTTCCGCTACTGGAACTGCTGCTCGTTTCCAGTTTGGCAGTTCTTGCTTTGGTCTGATGAAGGACAGACCTCATATGAATCTCTAGGGTTGAGCTTTGGCTATAAGCGACATTACAAATATTACACTTGTATGGTTTGTTGTCAACGTTGTTGCTGGTTTCCTGGGGAACTGGACTCGAAGCTTCTTGGAGAACTTTCTTTAGCTTATGCAAGTGTGAGACAGAGTTGTAATGAACGAGCAGAATGTTCTTTTGAGTAAATGACTCCTTACACACAGTGCATTTGTATGGACGAGATGGGTCTAGAAACTTCTCCATTGTGAAATTCGGTCCTTTCCTGAAAGGCAAGGTCCGCTTCGGTTCGGAGCCCATCTCATCGAGCAAGGAGCTACTGTCACTTCCTGTAGGGCTTGCTTTCCCTTCTTGGTCCAGCTCGTCATCTTTATCCATTTCCTGTTCCAAGGCTTGCGCCTCTTCCAGTGCTCTTACCTCGCTCTCTGTGATATCACCATTGAGGGGTAGACTTCCACACAGCTGCTGCACTTCAGCTTCACTAAGCTCAGGGTGACCAGTCTCCAGGTGCTTTCTGAGAGCAAGAAATGTCCTGAAGCTGCGCTGGCACAAACTGCACATCGTGGCTGCCCGAATGGCATGGTATTGTGAATGGATCTGAAGCTTCTGCAACGTCTTAAATGCCAGACTGCAGTGGTTGCAGCGATATTTATAGACGTGGCGATCAGAGACAGAGAGCTGCTGGCGCTTTTGCAGGTCGCTCAGGTGTTCCTGCAGGGAATCTGGGCTCTTTCTGTCTTGGCCAGTGGCTTTTTTCCAATCTGGAGCCTCAGCAGCCTCTTTTGGTGGCTTGACTTCCTCATTGGCAAGTTCCAGGTCCCTTTTGTCTATGTCTGTGCTATTTTTAAAATCCTTAGAGCTGTTTCCTGTTGTGAACAAAAAAAGAGGGGACATAAGGCACAAGTAAGAAGCCTCACGGAGATGTTATTGCTTTAAGTTTCACAGAATATGGTTTAAAATTTATTTATAAAAAATTTAAAATTTTTTAAAAATAAGATTAAAATTTATAGTTTAATTATTAAAAGTCTGAATGACGCATACCTATGGGCTTTCCAGAAGCATTGGATGAAGAGTTCAATACAGATGAGGCTTTGTCTTGTGCAGGTGCAGGTATCAATGAATTATTTGGCATTGTAACATCCGGACCTGCCACCTGTAATAAATATTGGATAAATGCAGTGTCAGTAAAAACACACCAAGACACCATAAACAGGAATCAACATAAATCAGAAAATGAACATTAAATAAGTGGAGCTGTAATAGTTGAATTAATTTTCCTTATAATAATTACTAGAGCATATGGTGCAGAGGAAATGTTCTGCACAGTCACACATCTGGATGATTTACGTACTGTCATAAGCAGCTTCTCCACGCAGTCTGGAGCCACGCTGTGGAGGTGTGTGAGATGCAGCTGCAGGTGAATCTTGTTGCTGAGGACATCCTGACACAAGGGGCAGGAGATGACGGGCTGCATGGAATGCTGGGACATGATGTGCAGCTGCAGACGGTTTGCGTCCTTGCTGCTGTAATTACAGTACGGACACTGCTGCACCTGAAATGGAACAGTTCATCACGGCACGGTCAATATTCCAGCATAATTAAGGAGACGTACAGTATTTCAGGCGATTCCTGGGCATTCAAGAAATTTGCTTATGTCTTTAATTAGAAAAATGTGGTCCGAATTTCTGAGCAGAAGATTAAAAATGAAAAACGATGCGTATCATTTGAAACTCTGACTGACTCTCATTATAGGGAATAGTTTAAAGTGCTGTTTCCCACCACCTGTCTTAATGTAATCCATTTCAGAAATGACTTAGAGTCCTGCAAGGCAGGCTAATGCATTATAAGTTTAATTAGAAACACATATAATTTAATGCGATACAAAGCTTATAAGCTTCAACATTAACATAAAGACAGACCAATCAATTTAAACATGGGAAGCAGTAACTCACTTGTTCATTGGCAAGCGTCTTCTCCTCCACGGATTTGGGCCTCTTGGGTGGAGTGTCGTTTTCTTTCTCCTGTTGAAGTGCACGCTTTCCTGCAGCAGCATTCTCCAGAGTTTCTTTAGCCAGTGTATTACCTCCTAAAAAAAAAAAAATAATAATTTAAGTCATGCCTCACAAAAAATAACGACCTCATCATCAAACCTTTGCAGGAGATATTAAGCATAGCTCAGGGTGGCTGTTTAAAAAAAATTAAAAAAAAGAAAAGAATCAAGTAAAGGTCTTGGAGAAGTGAGACCCAAACAAACACTGCACCATAAATATAAAAGAACTGAATGAACCCTGACTCATACTAATCTACTTTATTGCCGGCGCTGCAATATCAAAAAACAAAAAAAAGACCATAAAAACAGGCCAAGCAATTCCAGTCATGAAGATATTCAAAATAAATGGAGAGTCACAAATGCATTATCACTGTGCTGTATGTCACGGTACCATTATCCAGGCTATTTGGGTGTATAGATTATCAAATCACCTTCCCTAGCATTACCCTAAATATCCATGCCCGACACAGAGCACTGGAGGAGGCAAAAAATGTTATTACCATTTCAGCCGAGCTCAATTCAGGAAATCAGCCCCCCAGTTGTATTTAGAGAATGCTGCACAGAGTGATAAATCTTTCATTACCCTCATCTCCAGACGCAGACAGCGTCCCAGCCATCTCGCTCTACCCAATTTATCCCCTCCCCGAGTATGCAGAACACAAAGAAACCCCAAGCTGCCATCTCTCTCTCTCTCTCTCTCTAATCTGGTCACTCTGGGCTAAATACTCTTAGTAGCAAAGGATGCAAAAAAAGTGCCCTGATTTGAAAGGATATATTAGTCTTCACTTTATTTGAATCTACGTTGCATGTGCATGCAATTTAATTCTTTGCGTCATGAGGTATTCTACTTATTTTATTGTAATCCAACATATCAGGAGCATGACATATTAGCCTGTCAAGAAAAGTGACACAGGAGGGAAAAAAACAACCCCACAAGGGCACAATACAAATTTCCAGGAGCATCAGAGAATTTTCTGCAGCCTCAAATTGCTAGGTAATCTTTTTTCCCCCCTTATTCCTGGCTTTGATATCCCTGCAGCATTGGGGAGGCATGTCACATACATTTCATGACAAACAGAAAACCTCATTTGCCAGACGGGCCAATCTCATTGCCGTACCGCATCTCCTGACCTTTTCCCCTCCCTCTTCTCTGTTTATTATGAGTATTTCTAATTTTAACTTTCAATTTTCACCATCTTCCAGTCAATTTGCAACCAAATTATTTCCAGGGTGAGGAACCCATCGCCGGACAACTGGGTGAAAACGCGTTTTGCACGGCGTGATATGTCTTTCCCATTGATTGCCATCAGACTGAATGTAAATGTATAGTCCGCGATGGGGGGGGGGGGCTGGGTTGTATGGGGGTAATCGGATTTTGTGCTACATTTTGTGCTACTATTTATTTTCTCAGTCAACATACTGCCTTCATAAGCTAGATGAATACCATGTAAAGACAAAAATAGCCACCAAACTCAGTGCTGTCTGTCTGTATATACCAACATGGAGTTGAATCATATGGAAAAAAAAACCAGGGACACTGAAATGAAATGAGATAAAATGAAAACGAATTATAAACCATGACCATTACAGCCTTCATCTTATCTTTTTTTTTTAAACGCTTTTGTATGCTGTGGGTGGCTAATGCATTTCAGGTCATCCTTTGCTTTTGTATTTTTATACCTTCCACTAATTGAAATAGCTGTTTTTTTTTTTTTTGTGGTCTTCAAAGCAATGAAGTGGGAGATAAAATAACAGTGACATTGTTCCCATCCCCCAGTGACAAATGCATTTGAGAAGCAGGACCTTGGTTGATTAGATAAATCAAAAAGTGATTTATGACATTCAAGCTGTATGCATTATAAGAAGCAGGGCAGCCGGCTGGCCACCCATCTTTATTTACAACTGTCAGAGATCTCTACAAGGTCTCTGATTGTCCTACAAAAAGCAGAAATCTCACCCCTGCCTATGTTCACCTTTCAGTCGTTATGAAACCTTGTCACGGAGATATCGCGCAGATAAATGATACGTCTCTACACTTTTTTCAGCAAGTGTCAATTATACGGGACCTGCTTGATGAAGGCGGCATGAATTTACTATTCAATTTCCTGGACCTCAGACCCACCAGTCTGGCTGAGGTTACAGGGCTATAAATAAGCCCGAGTCTGGGACTCTGAGTAACTTTAGTGATTTACGTAGATACCGGGTTTAAGGTCGTGAATTAAGCTTCACTTGATAACATCTGAATGTCACATTTTAAACCTGGAGGTCAGACCTGCCTCTGTTTTAACTCCTAATCCTGAGTGCATGGTGCTTTGTGTTTGAGACATGATGTATGCGGCCATGTTGTATTTACACCAGGCTGAAAAGAGAGCGCATAGCTGCAGGGCTTCAATTCAATATGTTAATAAACAATTAATACATTTTAATATAATAATGCTCAGTAATGCTCATTTCAACACTAATGCTTCAAATCCAAATTATACTTTTAAATATGGTTAAATATGCAACATTAAGTATTGCATGCTTTTTCCTGGGATTGCATAAGATATTAATAATACTAAAAAAAGTGGTCTTATGAACAATGATTAATTTCCTTGCTAATTTTAAGGAGGTGTGCAGGACATGGTGGCATTAATGACAGCTCATTTTCATCACTCCTAATTGGTTACAGTCTTATTCCTGTAGCCTGGAGCCACTGCACATATTATTAACATCTCAGGAAAACAAAGTTGATCCAGATTATGAACGTTTGCATGAAAAATGCAATTTGGATTATAATTAATCTGTGGTGACACTGGGTTAAAATGAGAAAGTAAATTAAAATGAGGAAGATCTGGCACATGTTCTAGGAGCGGGATATTGTAAAGATCTTCAGGATGTTATTTGATATGCCGGAGAAG
>JAOVVF010000026.1:1841198-1861198 GCA_028565595.1 Duopalatinus emarginatus
CACACACACACACACACACACAAACACACAAACACACACACACACACACACACACACACACACACACACACACACACCTCTCCAGACCATTAGCACTACAGAGATTACAACAGTCCTCAGCTTGGCGTCCTTTCTTCCCTCCTTCCCTCCATCCTTCCTTCCCTCCCTGTGCATGTTTAATAATTCTGCGGATCTCCGCTATGCTGCCAGTGGATTAATCTGTTTATGCTGTTAGCTGCTAGGTTGAAGCTGCGCACCTCTAATCCCTGAAAGGCCCACTGTTCCCTTTCATCCAGAGATCATTTGTCTCTCACGGCACTGATGTCACATTTTAATGAATTTTTAGCAGGCTGAGCATTGCCAGATAACCAGGCTCGCTTGTCTTTAGCTCGCGCTGTTTCCGCAATACCACATACATCAAGAAATTCAAATACATAAAGGACACTGAAACATTTTTCATAAATGAAATTAAAATGGTGTTGCTCGTTGATTTCACAAACCCTTAATAACTATATAAATTGACCACGAGGAGGCTAATAGGTCACAAACGCATTTGCATAGTAGCACTCAAGTCATTGTTTGGTAAGCACGGAGGCCTGGGACTCAGAGGATACGTGATATAATTAACCCTTTCCAATCCCCCACGCAGGGCTGGCGCCGACATTTTAAGTGCAACACATTAAGTGGAAATTATATACAGCATGAAATTTTCATGGCAGATGCTGAGAGTGATTGAAAGGAGAAATTGTGCCGCATTCTAGTCCTAATGTTTTATTAATAATATTCTGACAACAGGATGAAATATCTCCTGTCACTGGTGGCAGCTGGCTGGAAAAAAAAAAAAAAAACCATGCTGTTTCGGTGATTGTGTGTTCTTATTCACAAAAATTAAACTGATGTCATGTTGAATGTACATACAGCACATTAAAAAAAACAAATCGCAAAAAAGAAAAAAAAAACAGAAAAAAGGGTTAAAAACAGTCAGGCACTTAATTATTGATAAACTAAAATAGATAATAATAAGTAAATGAATGAATGAATCAATGAATGAAACAAAATATATACAAATAAATATATATACATAAATGAATAATAAATAAAAATATATAGAGATAAAAGGTTTATATAATAAGAATTTAACACTAAATGCTAAAAAATATAATAATAATAATAATAATAATAATAACAATAATAATAAAAATAATAATAATAATAATAATAACATTGCTCTATTCTTTTCCATGCAGATGAGACTCAGTTTAGTAGAACAGACAACAGGAAGTCCAGCTCGACTCGTCTGTTCTCTGACCATGACCAGACTTTAGGATGGTTAATAAATAATTGGTTAAAAAAAAACACAATAATGGACACCCAAGGCCATGCGGAAGGCCTCTAGTGCCTCTCTCTGACCCCACCCCTTTGTCCGTCACCACCCTCCTCCTTCCCCTCCTCCTTTTCCTGATATCTCACTGTCTCATCCCCCTCTCCTGGCTGGTCTGAGACTGTGACGTTGGGATTTACCGCCCCGTTTTCCCCCCCAGGCTGGGAAATGAAGTGTCAAAGTGCTAGTGCCTCTACCTCGAGGGGGCATCACAATTTTGGAATGCATTAAGGAATAAAAGGATAAATGATGGAATAAAGAAAGAAAGAAAGAACCTATCATCTGGGTCTCATCAGGTCGTTTTATTTCTCTCCATCGACCTTTTTCTCCTTTCTTTTTTTTCCGCTGAGGTGTTCTGCAGCTTCTCTGGTATGCTGCCGTGTGAGGGCAGGAGAAATTCCCAGACATGTTATACTATACATCATGGCTGTGTGTCTGCCCTGTGGGTGACCCTGGTGATAGTTTGAGTAATCTGCATGTGTTACAGAGGTGTGTGTGTGTGTGTGTGTTTGTGTGTGTGTGTGTGTGTTTGTGTGTGTGTGTGTCTGCAGAATGGTCTTCTACCTGAGCTATGGACAATTCTACTGCCTGTTATAAACACCTCACATACCAAATGGGCACTATACACACACACACACACACACACACACACACACACACACACACACACACACACACACACACATGTGAAGTGTCATACACGCCGTCCTGCTTACTTTCGCTCATTCGTTTCTCCATTAAAACACACTGATGTTCGTGTAGTGAGTGCTTAATGACGGTCAGTGAGGCCAGGGTTCCCCCCCCCCCCCATCACCCTCTCGCTTTCCCTCCCCATGTGTGCCATAATGCCTTTCTCTGGTCATTATTTAGGAGACACCCGCTGAAAACAGCAGTGGAAACACGGCAGCTTCAAAAGTGATCGGCTTCATTAACACACGGCCTCGGATGTAATGTTCAGTAATGTTCTATGTTCTTGTTGGGGGATGAAATAGTCAGATGTTTCTGTATATGTTTTTATACTGAAATGTAGTCCTTCTGTAATTATTACTGCTACTACTACTAATACTGCTACTATTACTGCTATTACTATTACTCCTCCTTCTACCATTACTACTACTACTATTACTTCTCCGCCTCCTACCACCACCACCACCACCACCACCACTACTACTAATAATAATAATAAAATAATCGTTTTATTTGTCTTCTACTTCTCCACTGTTTTCTTATCCTATTTTTATATTGTTCTTCATCATCTCTTTTCATTATTATTATTATTATTATTATTATTATTATTATTATTATATACAGTGTGATGATGACACACTAAATTGCCAACAAATTACTATATTTATTTTCATCCTAAAGTTGGGAAAAGAAAAACATCTTGAAAAGTCTGACCTGTTAGTGTGTTATTTTACTAGTTTATTTTTAATAGTATTATTTTTACCAACAATAATCGTCATAGTATTATTTTTAACAATCATCTACAATTTAAAACAATTTACTAATTAAAATAAATCCCTTTAAATGTGTAAAATCAGGTACCAGCTGAACTGTGGTCTGCTTCTGACTGGAGGCATTGTTTTCTGCAGTGGTGTGTGTTTAGGGTTATAACGTGTTGACTGTCTCCTCCCGTTGAGGTGCGCAGACTAATTTTCGCTCCACACTTTCAGGTCTGAGCCCCTTGTAGCCTCTGTGATGTCACATTCTTTCCCCTCGTGGTTTTCATTTGGCCCCTGTGTTTGAAAGGAATCTTTGAAACCCTACACCGTGCACCACTTTGTCAGGGGCCAGTAGTAATACTTTCAGGATAATAACCTTTACTGACTTGTTGCTGCGCCACCCCCCCCCCCCTTTTTCTCCCAAATCCTTTTTTCCCCTTCTCCTCCTTCTCTTTTTCCAAATTTCGCCGTATTTAACAAGCATTTAGATCTTAACCAGATGCCGTTAATGTACCATGTCTAAAATACTAAACATCAACGTGGAGAGTGGGCTAAGTCTTCGTGTTACTGCTGCTGCTGCTAAGCCTGGGAGAGGAGCACACACACCCACACACACACACACACACACACACACACACACACAGAGACCCACACACACACCATCAGAAGCTGAAGGAATTGCTAAGGAGGTGTCCAAGCAGCTGTGCATTATCCTATATTACATGGCTCTTGCAGAACGGACCACTGATGGACCTTTTCTCTGGAATGGTTTTTAAATCCGACTTCCCAAAAGCCATTTTTTTTTCGATAAGATTTTTTTGTACTTTGTACAATTTTATGACAAACAGGCCACTTGTAAAAACATTACTCAGCCCTTATAGTGTGGAAGCACGGATAATGACCGTTCTCCGGTGCTCATCTGGAGAAATCCGGAGTGCCACACTTAAACAAAAGTGAAAGTATAATGATGGTATCTTATTGTAGAGTTCAAGTGGTCATAAGTCCTCTGTAGTCTGGCCTACACAAACACGCAGCAGAATTACCAGCCCTCTGGGTCGGGGGTTTGGGGTGAATCAGCGTGAGTACAAAGCCGGAGTCTTCCTCGCATGCTGAGATGAGGCATGACGTCATTGCGCTCTGGGACACATATTGAGCCCATCTGGCTTTGACTTTAAAGACTGAACTACCGAAGGTTACGAGGACGCTCTCTGCTAGAGGTTTGGAATAATAACTGTTATGAAAATGTCTAACTGAGAGGAGAAAAAAATGCAGATGCCATTTTGTTGCTGTCAATAGTTGTTTTTCTTTTTTTTTTTAACTTATTAAAGGATCGCGTCAAAACAAACTTATGAGGAAAATGCTCGGATCAGCACTCGCACGAACCGCCAATTATTGCCATGTGAGGAAGTCTCTCTCTCTCTCTCTCTCTCTCTCTCTCTCTCTCACTGTCACCATCCTCTCGTCAAAATAGATGATGCATCTGGAACTGTTATTTCATTTTCCACCTGTCATATACGAGTACACATAATAAAGATTAAAGCCATCCGTTTTGCTGCACTAACAGAAAACGCTGCTCGCTTTCACAGACGTTAATGATTTTTAATATAGAGGAGGTTACACCACTAACTTTATTATTATTTTAAATCACTTTTTTTCAACATCAAATCTAAGAAAACCTTAATTTAATCGTTGGGAATATTGTTGTGAGGTTTCAGTGCTGAAAGCTTCTTATTCCACTTCTATAACTAACCTACATCAGAGATCTTTAGCCTAGAATTAGCAAATAAATTAAAATACGGCATGACGACATTAAATACATTTTAACAGTTTATTATAACATACATTCTACACACACAGACCGATCAGCCATAACATTAAAACCACCAAAACACAGACAGGGGGCGTGAATAATATTGATTATAACATAACAGTGGCACCTGTCAAAGGGGTGGGACGTATTAGGTATCAAGTGAGCAATCAGTTGATGTGTTGGAAGCAGGAAAAATGGGCAAGTGTAAGAATCGTGATCTTTAGGCAATCTGGAATAAACTAAAAACTTTATAGGGGTGAATGAATGTGTTTGAAGCTAAAGGATATGTTTTAAACTATAATGCATGAATGACATTTCTGTCAAGAGACACTAACTGCAAATAAACAACAAAAACAAAACCCAAACATTTAATAAATATATTCCAGGGTAAAGTGTGTTGCAGATGTTCATCAGTGTTTTAAATGATTTATTTCTCACTCGTACTTCACACTACGTACATATCTATAAATGTTGTGCAACAGTCAACCTTTAAAGCATTTCACAAACCTGAACGTTAGCACTTGTGTTTTGTCGTGCCGTACACACACACATGCACACACACACACACACACACACACACATGCACACACACACACACACACACACACACACACAGGACGCGAGCAGGCGGTGCAGGCAGACTCGCTGCACTATTTGAAAATAATTTAAACAGATTCCTGCTCCCTCCTCCTCTCCCTTCCTCCCTCCATTCCTCGTCTTTTATTATTCTCCGTCCAATATTTATTCAAGACATGATTATAAACATCTGCCCTGGGTAGCTGTTTCATCTGCACAGGAGCCAAAAGGCCTGGAAATTTCACACACGGCCGCCAACGTGACCCCGGCTCCAACAGAGCACATGGCTTCTTCTTCTTCTTCTTTTTTATCCTTCTCTCCTCCCTGTTTTTATTTTTTTCCCTACTCGCTCTCCTGCTCACTGCTTGGCTTCCTGTCTGTGACTTCTAAAAAGCACTGGAGGCCAGGGTTAATGGCCTTTCCAATCTCTGTGATAAGAATTCATTTTGTTCTATTACCAGCAGTTATCGGAGGAGGCTGCAGCATCACTTCAGCCGAGGGTTCAATCAATGGAAGGACCTAATGAAGTAACCAGCTGTAGCTCCATTTCCCTGCTCAGCTCTATCAGACAAATAAGACCTATCTGTCACCCATCTGTAGGCCTGCTCTGGGACCTGAGAAACCAGCATCCCAGTGTGGACGCACCACACACACACACACACACACACACACACACACACACACACACACACACACACACACACACCTGAGTACACTATTCACTGCAACAGTCTGTATCTGTATCTAATAACCAAATATAGTGTACAAATACACTAATGTGGACTGATTTATTCTTCTGCTTATTTATTTATTTCCCCTAAAACATGTAATATAATTACATTTGTGTGTAAGTTAATCTAAAAAGTTTTAAACAAAGGTTTAAAATGCCTGGACCTTTTCATTTTCAAGACAAAAGCAATATGTTATTAAATTATACTGTAATTATCTTTGTACAGTCATTTTAATCACTGCTTTCCGGATATATCGAGGCATCCTGGATGTTCATTTCATCATAACGTGGTTGCAGATTGCCGTACGGTCTCGTCAGTCCTTCTGAAATAACGCACAGCATTGCACATCACTCTGGACATGTCTAATATTTCATATTTCTATTTTTTTTGTACTAATTTGGAGTCTGAGACGTTACACAATGCTTGCATCATTTTATATATTTCATATACCAATCCACAACAGGATGGATTTTTATATTACCAAGGACATTGATTTCAATCTTTCTGAACAATAACAAGACTAATGTGTTTAAACAGAGCTCCGATGTGTGATATTGAGTTAATTGTCACGGTTCTACATTTTTTATACCGCAGCAGAGTCAACTTTCGGGTTCTGATTCTGGTTTCTGATTGGTCAGAAGGGGTTACATTAATGTGCTTGATTATAATAAGTGATCGTTTTATTAGTAACGGCTCCTTCACAGGTACAGGTACAATGTGGACGCTGCATGTAAACATTTATGGAAGTCTCCAGTGTCGGCACGAAAGCTGTAACTTTCCGACATCTTCAGGACAGACGGGTTATTGTTCGGGTGTTGTGAAGGTTTGTTAGACATGACTATAAATGGATGTAAAACATATTGTGTGTCGTTCTGTAATTAATAAAGACGTCTGACGTTGGTTAATTGCTGTGGTGTAACTGAAATAAAACACTTCAAGATGTGCTGTTATTGGAAAATAATCAACAGTGACCCTGCTATCCATCACTGATTATTTGCCTACAACAGCACAGGGTTTATGACCCTTTACTGGATAGAAACTAAGCTGTAAAAAACAACAACAAAAACAAGGCAGTGTTGTAATCCTTCCCATAAGCAGGTACATGAAGTTAATTTCAGTAACAATACTGCAGCGGTTATAACAGCTACTTCAGCAGCTGCCATGACAGTAGATGTGGTTTCTGGTCATAACCACTACTCTGAGAAAGCTACACACACACACACACACACACACACACACATCTAAAGTTCAGCAAGTTCATGTTGTCTAAGTTGAGACCAGCTTTGATTTGAATTTACACGAGGGTGAAAAAAATTACAAGCCAGAAGTAATTAGACTCGCTCGGGCCCCGAATCAAACCAAATTCACAAAAGTTTATAACGTCTGGGAGAGATTCAGGAAAAGAGGAGGAAAGGGGTTAGAAGGACACGACTCTGTCCTATTGCTAACTGTGGAGAAACAGCATCTGTGTACAGAAACAAACGAGCACACTCGCTCTCTTTAACCTCCATCAAAACATGCAAAAAAAAAAAAAAGATGTCTATTTCATTACAGCCTAAACAATGTCATATGGCTCTCCGTGGCTCTAATAGACCCTGACAAAGGAGTACAAGCAGACATATGCTTTAAATAAATAAGATTAAGCTGATAGGCAGAGGCCATGGACAACGTTCGCTGTTCTCACTCCGCCTTTCTCTCGCTCTTTGTCCTCTCCTCATTTGTCTAACATGGATCGAGGAGCAGAAATAAGTGCAGATGGACTGCATCCAGCTGCTTAAAGCTATAAAGCGTCAACTTAACTCTGACAAAAAGGAGAGCGACTTATAAGAAATTAATGAGTACTGTAGTAGTCGTGCTGTATTGATTATTACCTATTAAACCACATCAATATCACATTTCTCCATCGAGTGCTGGGACACATAACGCAATTAATATCTACTACATGACTTGTTTTAAAAGATATATGTCTTAGCAAAAACAATGAAATCCCCTCATGGGCACTTTGGCACTGACTGTCAATTGTTTCCATTTACAACACGCCAATTGTGGCTTATTGATTGCGTTTTAACAAAGTTGTTCCAAAAAAAAGGAGGAGTAACAGAGGAAGGGATGGGGTGGGGTACAGGTGGGCGAAGGCACCCACAATTTGAGCGGATCGATATTTAAATGACTCGGTTCATTGATTTCAAATTAACTTTCAATTAAGGCATCCGCCGGACTTTTAACTGCAACACTTATCCATTGAGTGTAAAATAAGGCAGCGTTTTATTGATACCTTTAAACAGCAGCGGCCATTCCGCCATCGATTCGGTCATTTGCGCTGGCATTGGTATGCAGCGGGGCCTAACTCTTCCTCGCTAACGGTCTCTCTGTCTTTGCCTTAAATAAATATATAAGCCAGGGATCCATCTCGCAGGACAGAGATGAGGAGATTAACCTTTATCCGAGCTGAGTCAAAGGCATGTTATCTGCAGAACAGTTCGGCTCGGTAATTACACATCCTCCGTGTTTGTAGCCGATCGACTTTAAAAAAAAAAAAAAAAAAAGGAAAAAAAAGCCTGTGCTGTGTCGGCAGTCCAGATGGGTAAGAACGGGCTCCCCGTTGGCCTAATCAGGTAACATACACCTTTTGTTTTGGGGAGCTCATTGATGGATGAAATCTTTATCTGGATTATTGATCAGCCGGGTCTCTAAACTGTCTATCTTGGCTACTGGAATCTCTAACGAGATTGCCAACTAGAGAATATCAGTTAACATTTAATCAATGACATCTTAAGACACGGGCGCTCTTAAAAAGGCAGTGTGTTTTCCTCCTGCTCACAACGATTAGAGAGGATTGCTCCGAATGGATCAGCCACCTTCGGTGCACAGAGACCAGCAAAGGCCACTGGCCTTTTAAAGCAGGCGTGTCGATACGTGTAAATACCTACAGGACGTGGAGACGGGGAACAATTTGCAAATGCGAACTGATCCTTTTTATTTCTATCGTAAAAATTGAAGAATATGGATTTCAAATACCGTGATATGAAGACTCTAACCGCTGACGGTCCATTTTCTTGTGCTGTTCCTTTTGGTCATCAAGCCAAGCGTGCAATCCATTAGATTCCAGTTTGGATCTGTCTGATGTTTATGCAGCGTCCCTGCACTCTTCCTTCCCCTCTGTCTTTTCATTTCGCTTTCTCCCGACCCAATTAAACCCCGTGTTCGTCACAGCGGCCGCGGCGGCTGCCACTCACGCTCAGGCTGCAGCGCCTCTGGCCACTACAATCATTACCTATTCATTTGCTTGCCTAAGCCGTCCCTTGGAGGAAAACTCGAGTGGGGCTAATTATGTAAAACATTAGTAAAGCCAAAGCCTGTGATTTCCCATCTCTTCCTCCTCTTCTCTGACATTCAGTCACGGCTTTAATGGGACAAACATTCAATGTCCTCAATGAGGCTGCATGCTGAGGCATGAGGAGGTCTTTATCACCCTTCAGACAGGGTTAGGTCAGGAATAAAACAGGACCGGAACAGCCCCAGAGTTGATTATTTTTCTATAAATGCACAACCGGAAGATTGTGTTTTACTCCTTTTATACTACAGCATTTTTTTTATTTACTATATACTTTTAATCCTTAAGCTTAGATTTACTTTTCTTCCAATCACTTACGTTATAGAAGCTATAAACTGCAGTTCAGACCGGCGTCTCTCGTTTTACTGCGGCTTGTCATGTCACCGAGAAACTCCTCTGCCCTAAAGATCTCTGAGCAACAGTACATTTCTCAGATTGGTTTATTATTAGGTTTAAATCGCGTGAGGTTACATCCATACAAGCTGCTTACGATGTGTTGTTTAGAAAACGGAAAAATACACATCACGCCGCGTGACCTTTAGCAAAAACATCATGACAGCTTTAATCAGGGAGGTGTTTGATTTGAGAATAACACACATAATCTCTTCCTGGTTTGCATTTGGCACAATTACAGGGAGATGATAACACTGGCACAGAGAGATAGAGAGAGAGAGAAAGAAAGAGAGAGAGACAGAGAGAGAGAGAGAGAGAGAGAGAGAGAGAGAGAGAGAGAGAGAGACGTGTCCTTGTCCTGGTTCGTCCCTGTGCCTCCAAATAAAGGCAATCGAGTGTGAATGTGACGCCGGAGACCTCTTTCCCCCAACATCTAATCACACAACACAATCATTTGGCATATATTATGACAGTAGCAATTACACAAAGGTGCGTGACACCATTATTGCCATTTGCTGGAGAGATGATTATGCTAATAGAGAGATGTATGGCAGGTGGCACGCACACTGGCAGCTGCCAGGCTCTCTGGCTTCCTGTTCTCTCTCTCTCTCTCTGTCTCTCTCTCTCTCTCTCACACACACACACACACACACACACACACACACACAGCTCTACACTCCCTCCCTCAGCCCACCTAACAATACCAACGCTTAAATCCAGCCAGTCCCAAGATATGTAATTAGGCTTCGCTTCGATTTTGAAATTCCTGAGGACTTCAAAGGGCTAAACTGGGAAGAGGAGTGTGTCATGCATCTGTCCAGATGCTGATATAGTAGTGATGAGTTTTTCATGCTGGTGGCTGCTTTAAAAATTTCATCAGCGATCCGAGAGGCACATAAAACGCGGCTGCCTCCGAGTGTGTGAGGCGTTCATTAATGTTCATCACTACCTGCGCCTGAAATTACATCGTCTGCTACAGACTGCAGCACTTAGACGTGGGAGAAGCTCGATTTCAAACGCACTTGCTTCACGTTTCCGACTTAATTAGTTTTGTTGGGAAAATAGCGACGCTGAAGCGGGGAACTTAAACGCCTCTAGGTTTTAATAAGCAGTGAAGTAGAGCATGCATAAAGCAGGAAAGGGGTTTTGCGATGAGCTGACAGAAGATGATGCATAGGTATCGGGGAATGTAGCACGAATTCTCTGTGTCCTAACATCAATTCCGGGACATTAGGTGTCTGTAATCGAGGACATGGCCAGGCTTCAGTGGCTTCGCACGTTTTTAATTCTTTTGTCCAGGCTTCACTGAAAAAGGGAACCCCTGACTCAATTTTCCCAGCATCCACTCTGATGGGGGAAGCCCTCTCCTCACCTCTGCATGGAGCCTGCCTCTACATGAAAGCCCTGGAGATCCCTGCCAACAAAAATCAATGTATGGACGTTCAGAGCAGTTTTCAAGGTTTTGTAAGACAAATCTTCGGAGCATGAGCTGGTTTAGTGCTATTGAGCCGGGCTTCGATCAGCCAGCCCGGGTGAATAATGCGAACGGGCTTGCTCACTTTACCAGCTCTCGAAAATGAAAACCAGAGCATCCGTTTAACACGCGCCACCGGAGGAACTCGCGATAAGCCCTTTTAATCTCGCGTCTCATCTGGGGCTGATGTGGAGTGATCAGCGACGCCCATGACAAAGCTCACTGTATCTCCTGCACATTCTTTTGCTAATTAGAAAAGAGCCGTGATGAACTATTAAAAGGGAGCCTATTGTCTGAAGCCGTCATGGGAGCTGGAATTGAGACGTCACATGGCTGCCATGATGAGCTAACGAATTAAATCAATAACGAGTCCGTGTGCAATGTTTTATAACCCGGGTTATGAGAAAAATCCAGCACAAACAGAATTACTGTGATTGGCGATAATTAAAATAATGCAACTTGACGTACTTTGTAAAGACAGCTCTTGGTGTGTCTTGGGGGAGACGTGGCACAGATGCAGCCGCTGTCTGTTGGAGCCGGCTCGTTTTTTGAGGTAATTAACTTTGCCATTGTTTTTTTGAGGTAATTAAAGGAACATCAGTTCTTATCAGTGTGCAAGCGGTTTGAAGTGTATTCTCTGTGTTGGTGCTGTGTGCCGGATTTCTCTTGGCTTAAGCCTGTGAAGATAGCGTGTTCGTTTGAGAAAGATAAAAAGCACAATTCTCTGTGTATGTGTGTGTGTGTGTGTGTGTGTGTGTGTGTGTGTGTGTGTGTGTGTGTGTGTGTGTGTGCGTGTGTGTTTATGTGGAAGACAGACTGACAGAGGGAGACAGAGAGAGAGAGAGAGATTCAATTATTCAATTTCAGATCCCTGATTATTTCACCATCTCCTCCTTTTTCCATGCATGCCTAAAATCTTGAGAATCTCCTCCAAAGTAAGTCAGTTCGCTCTCCCTTCTTTCCAAACACCCATTACGCCCTCTTACTTCTCCAGTGCTTCCTGAAGAGAGCCATCTCCCCAAGCTTAAATAGCAGAAAATTGCATTGCTTTTCCTCGGCCCATCTCGTCCATTTCTATTAACCTGCGGGAGAACAAAAAAAGCACCGGAGCTGCTGGTGTATGAGACCGGCTGATGGGCTGCTGATGGACCAGGACAAGACCTACTTCCTGGTCTTTCTGGTCTTGCTGGCTCATTTTCAGAGGGATCACTGGCCATCGTTCTGACCCTGAGAAAAATGACGACTCGTTTTCGCTAACCTTATTAACACTCAGACTTCTTTAAAGACAGACTTTAATGGCCGTTATTGTAGATGAGGTTAAATATGAACACAAGCTGACTGATTATTGGACTGACTGTCTGTCTGGTTATCTGTTACCTCTGGGATGCGTACGTCATTCATGAGCGTATCTTCAGGTTGACTGACAACGCACGTGCTTCTGTCATGGCTTCGTTCCTATCTCCGTCCCTGTCTCATCATTGGTTTATTTCCTGAACCTGTGTCTCTTGCCTAAATGATACCTTTCCTTCTCCTCTTCCATTTAATTATGGCTCTAATAGAGAACACACTGATGATACACACATCCTGATGTCACATCCTGGGTGTTCATGAGATGTGTGCATCCCGGTGCAGAAAAAGGTATGACAGTGATCCTAATCTGGGTCTGGAACAGCTTTAGAAATCCATCTGAACATTTTTCTATTACGGAAAAGAAAATCTCACACGCATAGGCGGAATATATTCAGTTTTACGCTCTCGCCAGTGACAAGGCGATGATATAGAAGAGGCTGCTCCAATAACATGACCGGGCCTTGTGTAAATTTACAGTGATGGCAGAGAAAGAACAGGCCTCTCTCGCCTCCCTCCCCCGCCTCCCTCCTCTTTCTGGTTCTTTTTGTACAGAGTTATTATAGGAAGATAAAAGCAACAGCGGTGTTGTGACATGAGTCTCTGTTAGCATTGGGCTGGAAAGAGGCAAGATGAAAGAATGTTCTTGTGAAATGATGATTGCTCACACAGCCCTGATTTCTCCTGGCTTTAATCTCCTGGAGCACTCAGATTTCCCTCTGTGCCATGCTGGGCTGGACCGACCCAGCAGACCCGGCACCCAAAAGCTTTACGGCGACGGAGCGTCTTCGTTTACTCGTTCGCTTCATCTGTCAACAATGCGTCTTTCTTTTTTTTTTTTTACATGTTTTATTAGGGTGTCATGTTTCTGCTTCACTGATGAAGATTGGCTTATTAAGGAACCTGAAATGGTGATTAAACTGACAGAGTGGCAGGGACCTGATGTACATTTATTAAGACAACCCAATTCTTTTATTAAGAGCTGTCCTTCTGTATTTCTTCCACTATGGCTGCCAATGGGACAGGAGTGCAAAATAACAACATGTCACAGGCTATGAAAAAAAAAACAAAAAAACAGAGAAATACCTATTTCTGAAGTGAGAGGCGATCTGTTAATGAACCTTTCAATTCACTCCCGGGATAATGCATTCTGACTGCTGCATTAATTACTCGGTAACATCCCATCAAAATGCAAATGCAGCACTTGACCCACGAGAGTGTCATGCTGGCTGTTAACTCACAGGGTTTCTGCACAAAAAAAACGTCTGTTTTCTTTTATCAAACCGGGCACAGTTTCAACACGGGGCAAGAGAACGGAGCCGCGTGGTCCTGCCAGTGTTTGACGTCCACCCACCCAACACCTAACCAACTTGACACACTTAATTGTGGTACTCGGAGAAGGTGTAGCTCTCGGATGGAATATTTCCCCCTCTGCCACACCGTGATCTGACAGGCTAAATACACTGCAGTAATAGCCTTCTGCTGGGGCACGGACACGAGCTGAAGGACAGAAGAGAGGAAGTCCGATCGCTCAGGGCTTCGCTTTAGAGGAACAGAGTTCCACCGGCTGTCAATTTGTAAATGCATGACTACAATCAGGGAGGAAGGGAATGTCTGAGGACATGCGGCGTTAAACTGTGCTCGGGGATGAAGTGGAGGAAATGGCAGCTTATAGATCTGACACTCTGTAATGAAGGAGAAGGAATAAGATTGAGATCACTGGGTGTCTGTTTAAAAAAAAAACATACATTAATTTTTTTTAAATCAAGATTTGGAAGGAGGTTTTGCTCAAACCTTCACCTTTATCAATGTTATCCAACAAGGCCTAACCCTATAGTATTTAGTCAGGCTATTTAGCACAGCAGGACCCAACCAGCTGAGATATTATTAGTATTATTAGTTAATTAAGATTCCAGTTGACATTATTAATATACTATAAATGATAATAAAAGCTTGTTGTTTGTTACTGACTTCTGAAGCCAGTCACAGACCTCACGCTCAGAACGCTGGCTCTAACGGTTCATGTTTCCTTATGTCCTCTTTTCAGGAACACTCTTTTTTATGACTCTGGACATGTTAAAATGTATTTTTTTATTATTTCTAGCCCCCAAAATCCTGACAGATACTGAGAAATGTCCTAGGAACACTAGGCGCATTAAACTCTCCGACGGTGTTGCACTAGCTTGGCTGTAGTTACTGGATAAGATCCTTTCAGATGAATAACTGAATAATAAGCTGAGAGTGTAAGAAGTTAAATATGCAGGTTGAGAGCAGCCGCGTGTTGCTTCACTTTGTAAAAGGAGTGGATTATTAATAGCGAGCAGGTCATGCCCTAAAATGAGAAATAATTCTTTGTTGTTGGTTTGGAGTAGGCTACTAGGCTACCTTCAAGTGCAAAGCGTTTTGTTTCTCCTCTGTAAAAGATAATAAAGCTAAAACACATATTATGGCAGCGTTCCTAACCTCGCTCTTGTTCACGAATGAACGCTGGAGACCTGGAGGGAACCCTTGTATCAGGTATGCTTGGTTAAGATCTCGAGAGCTAAAGTGGGTCTCGGGAAACAAAGACAGCAACGAGCTCTTGATCGTGCTTGTAAGGCTGCTGCTGCGTGTGTGAGTGTGTGTGTGTGTGTGTGTGTGTGTGTGTGTGTGTGAATGTTTCTTTACACTATACATTATGCAAATTCCTCCTGCACACCTAGACACAGCGGGATAATAATCAGCAAGCCCATTCACTAATCACTGCGTTTAACACGGCACATTGTCAGCCAGCCCGGGTGTCTCCCATGTGCATGTGTGAGACACGCTTAATTCAGATCAGACGTAATAACAGACTCAAGTTAAACCACTCCTCGGCCCAGACGGAGCTTTGCAGAGGACGCAGAAACACGAGCATCTCCCTCATACGCACCGAGTGAGTGAGTATTGTGCGATATTTTTTTTTGTCCGAGCTGGGAAAGGCTTCACTCGGGCTATAATTTGAACACTGGAAGTTGAGTGTCCCTACTGAGCACCTGGCTAAGTGTGGGTCTTTAAAGCAATCTGAGATGATGGAATCATGCAGGAATCGTCAGGCTCCTCCTCCAGGAACGCTCTGATAGCGCCATGCCGCCTTTTATTTAAAACAGCACCGGTCCTGCGGACCAACTTCTTTTCATTTACATACATTAGCAGAGTTCAAACGCGCCACTAGCCATGAGCGAGTTCCCCAGATTACTTCCGAATCCGTCTGCATAATGGCTCCTTACAAAGCAAGCAACTTGGAAAAAGACAAAAACGGGAGGTTTGTATGAGTAATTCCACTAGTTTCCTTTTTTTATCCGTTTAAATTATTGGATTTATCCGTTTATTAGGAACAGGAATGTGGCTAGCATTAGCTGCTGTTCATTTCACTAAGGGTTTCCTCACTCATGGTTAGTCCTTGAGGAAGTAAAGGTCCTGTATGGTGTCATTTTTGGTTCATGGGAACAGAATTTGAGGATGTTGATTAACTTGAACTTGTGATGTAAAAACTGCCCTGTTTTAAGTTCCCCCAAAACACCAAACAATCACTCTACTGTAACAGAACAAACACACCAAAACCTCAGCAGCGTGTGGAAATAATACAAAGAACGAGAAAACATGTCGGATTTTAACATAATGGAATTTATACCACTTTAAACAGATGCAGTAAGTGAACATGACAACTGTATTAAGTCGAAATTCCCAGCTGTATTAACTCTGAACCCGGGTTAAGCTGCAAAGCTCCGAACGGTTAGCGACAATAAGGCAAGGCTAGGGATAATCAATACCAGCTATCAATCCTACACTTTGTTCTGATGGATGAGGACAAGAGCAGGACGAGGAGAAACGAAATCGAGAAGCAAAGGCTGCACCAAAATGACGCAAAATGAACAAAATCTGTTCGTCAAAAAGCAGCGAGTTGGTGCAGGCGATTTAACCTGGTGCATTTTGCAGAGAAAATAAATAAATATATAATGCTTTCAGAGGCGCTGTGCAAGGTCAGTGGAGTGAACGTCGGTCAGAAGGAGGGAGGGAGAGAGGGAGGGAGCAAGCGAGTGGGGAAGAAAGAATGGTGTGATGGCCGAAGTCAGGACTAATTACTCGCAGGCACAGCAGTGGAAGAGGGGGTCACTAACTTTAGCCTGACACCTGAACGACACAGCCGTCAGCAGCCCCTGAGCCTAATCGCGAGTGATAGGACTTGGGCGCTGCGCTCTGGGAGAGATGATAGCTAATGACAGGTGTGTTGGATACACGCACATGACGCTACCAGTCAGCAGAGCCCAAGCGGAAATCCGTCCGTATCATCGCGCGTTCGTATCGGCGCGACTCCGGACTTGTAGCGCTTTAGGCGATCGCTTAATTGTTGCTCGGTGTTGCTTGTCTTTGTGCTTGACAACGGCTTGTCTCTTTTAATGCCCTCTGACAGTTAGCATTGTACTATCTGCTGCGGTTAGTGTCACTGGTGGCGCTGCACAATTAAAATGCCGCCACGCAACGGGCTCGCCTGAATTAAGTCCAGATCACCGCTGCTGCCGCTATCGCTAATTCCTCAACTCTTAACACTGGACCCGCTTCGAATCATCACTATTAGCACTTACACCTTCCCCGGTCATGTGATCTGTGGTTTAAACCATCTATCCTCCTTTTGTCACCAGCCCACCATTCACGCACTAAGCTCGGCTTATTGTTATTGTTCGCCCTCAGAACAAAAAAAGGATATGCCTTTTTTTTAAATATGCATAAATAGAGGCTGCCATTGCACTGCAGCTGCAGTCGCTTCTAAAGGTATCACGTTCCCACATGTCTGAAAGAGCCGCTTTAGAAATTCGCTACCTGCTCTTCAACAACTACAAAGGCACGGACGGAAGGGAGGGGGAGAGAAAAAAAAATCAAATACCTTTTTCATGGGTGGAATTAATACGCATTAGTATGCAAAGGAAAGCATCCTGAGGATCCAAAGGAGGGCTTTGTATCACAAATAAGCATAAATGGCTGCAGTCAGGTATGTTAATGTGGATAATCATTGCAATTTCTGCAAATTATAACTGTCAGTGGGCACAAACAGACTATGAAAACATGAGGTAACAATTTAGCTTTTGTACTGCGCCGTTTCCAAAAGTGGGATCTCGCTGAAAAGCAAAACAGGCAAAAAAGCAAGACTCAGCCCTGAAACATGCCTTTTTTTATATAAAAATAGTTTAAGGCTGGCCATTTTCAAAAATAATTTTGGACTTTCTGCACACAAAAACCACAGAGTAATTATAATACAGTTGGGCAGGAGGATTATTCAGAAATGACTCAATCTTGAATCTGAGCCATTTCAGACTTTCTGGTAAGTTTTACAAAAAAAAAAAAATCAAAAATTAAAAATTGACCTCATGATATGAAAAAATGATTCGACTATTGGGTATTGTCTCCATTTAATGATACAGTAATATAAACTGTTGGCCAGCGACAGCTCTCCTGGGACAATTTACATCCCTGGAATCAAAGCCTGTCTTGGCACATGGAGCTCATGCCAATCGTTTCCACTTTCCCATGGCCCTATTTCTAGAAAAGGGAGCGAGAAACTTGTTTAGCCTTTTGAGGACCTGTCTAACATGGTGTTATCGACGTTATTAATGGCTCCGGGCCAACTACAATGCATCGCTATGCCACAGCGCGTCCCTGTTCCCGGACGCGATCCTCTCGAGACGCTCAGATGAGCAAAAAAAAGCAGTCGCTGGAGTGTTTGTGGCTTCAGGACGCCTTGTGTCTCGGTGCAAAGTGCCCTCAGGTGAAACAGTGGGACGTGTAGGGGTAGTGAAGAAAGTCGGATGCCCTGCGCTCTGCTCTAATCACAGCGGGCACTGATCCTCTTGCTTTGTGTGAGGAATCAAAGGAAAATGAATGCCCTTGCATTAGTACATCACCCATGGCTAACAGAATGATGAGACCGATTTGGTCGTATGTCATATCTTACACTCCGCTGCCTTCCCATTTCCGTCTATGTAATGGCCACAAATTACGGTTACAAACCCTGGAAAACACCGTCTGGGGAGATGAACTTGAAATCGTGAAAAGTAACTGCTGTAATTGCCTGTGTGGCCCCTCGGTAAAAAAAAAAAAAAGAAATTCAAAACCATTAAAATGACATCCGTGCCGTTGGATTGAAATGCAGAAAAGAAAATACAGCGAATAAGAAATCGGCCAAAGCAGAAGCAAATTAGCGACTTTAAGCAACGGCGAGCGAAGGGACGGTTGCAGAGTCTGAAACTAAATCGGCGTTCACGCTGTAGCCATGGAAACCAAAGTCACTAAGCAACTCTAATTCTACAACGGAGAGGAGAGTTTGGGTGCTTGTGTGATTCGAGAGTACATTCGAGAAATAATATAAAATTAAGGGAAAACACTTTGACTACATTTCTAAGAATTCATCGAAGAAGTACTGTCGTTATCTGGTGCAAATAAAACGCTAATTCGTCGCCTTGCGCTGCGGCGCTTTGGGCTACTGCGACAACGCGCGTACGCCGTACAGCTCATCTTTTCTTTTCCTTGCTTAAAGTTTCTATTTTCTCCACATACGCTCACACACAGATGAGAAACACATCACATCGCCCCATTAATGTGTGTTGTTGCCCTACAGCTGCTATGTAAATGGTCCTCAGTCCAGCGCTGCTAAATTGGCCTGGTTTTGGAAAGCTCCTGAAGCATTTTCACTCAGAAACGAAAGGCTTTCAGAGCTGCAGCATTTAAAGACTCGTCCGTCTCTGAAGTCAGCTCCAGTCTTTTGTCTATAAGCTCAAGAGCCAGCCAAACAAAAGCATCCTCTTTTTTTTACTCCTGTTCTAATATGGCGGGCACGGTGATGGCTTTGGAGGGGGGTGGGGGAGCGTAGGGGGACAGAATGTAAGAGGTGGAGGGGGCTCGTAGAAATAATTACCTCCATAAGATCTCATCTCCACTCGCACAGACATGGCAAAATGGCGACGCAAACCAAAGGATGCAAAAAGCCCTTCGAGGAGGGCTTAATTTATGATTAAGCGAGTGGCCAGAGAAATGACTGTCACTGTGTACATACAATTCCACATGTCTTATTCTTCTCCTCTACCTTTAAAGATAACAGAGCGAACTGAAGGAACATGAGCAAGCAGGTGAAATATTTATAATATCCAGGAACAGTCCAGTTCAGAATGTTTCCTAGAAATCAGAAGAAAACTTGTTTATTTGCTGTGTTGGACTCTCAGTCCTGATTGGTCAGACGATTGGTCAGACGAGGTGATGCGATTTTTTATTTTTTTTTTTAAATATAACAGCAGACCAGATGATAGTTTATATTAATGCACTTCTTGTTTTGGTTTCTATAGTAACAGCATATGCATGACCCAGGCAAATGGATCAAAACTAATTTGTAATGGTCGATATGCTGGCTTCTGTTAATGGAAGGAGTCTCCAGTGTCAGTGTTTTTTTTTTTTTTGCAGTTTCTCAGTAACATGACATGCTGTGGAATGTCTTCTTTATTA
>JAOVVF010000026.1:1866920-1886049 GCA_028565595.1 Duopalatinus emarginatus
ATATATGTGTGTGTGTGTATATATATATATATATATATATATATATATATATATATATATTTCACAAAGCACACCCTTACTTACCCCCTACCCGGACAGAATCCCATCCCCCAGCGCTATTCCCCAGGCAAGCCAAGCATATCAAGTGTGCCTACAGTACTCGCAGGCTAATGAACAATGCACAAAAACAAAAGCGAGAGCGAGGCCTCCATTATCTGATCTTCCGCTGGAACACAAAACGGGCCTTCTCTCAAACCGGGAGGAAGTGCCAGCCAGCCTGCAGGTGTGAGCTCCCTAAAAGAAAAGCCTTTGACTAAATAGATTCTTTGACTGTCAGAGATTAGAGTCATGGCACCAGTGGTAACACACATCTTTTTTTTCTCCTTCTCTCTCTTTTTAAAAAAAACAAAAAACAAAAAAAAAAACTTGCTAGTATTTTCTCACGGGTCTGCTGGACTGCTCTCAGTGCGGGGGCTCGACACGGCCATTGAAATGTCCTAAGTTTTTAATTAAGTTGAAGTTGCCACAAGAAAGCTTTTTTGGCCCGGATTCAGGATCATTAATTACTGCTATCTTTGTTTCTTTTCTTAAAGACGGGGCCCCTACCCGGGCGACTAACCCCGGAGGTTACTTTCTTTCGGCCTCCCTGTGTGTCTCGAACCCTAAAACAGAGTCCAGGCCGTCGGAGCAGCCACATAAAGCTTTCATAAAGGGCTCTCACTTAACATTACGAGCTCCACACTTCTCTCCTTGAGGCCTGAGAAGTGGTTGTCATGTATGAAGAAATGCACAATTAAACTAACTATACTGTATATGCATAGGTGCATGTGTACGAGCTGTATACACCGAATTGTGGAATTTTATTTTTACTCTTTGCTCTTATGAAACCTCATTTATACCTACATTTTGGCCAAATGCAATCTCCGAGCAATTAAAACTCCGGTCCGTGTGCTCTGAAACCAGTTGTCTGGACAACCTTTGAATGATTAATTGATTTTCAATAGCACAAATAGCACACTGAAACATTCCAGCTCAGGTCTATTAAAATGGTTTCTGAGAAAACTGCAAAACAATTTCCCTCTGCATGGCCGAGCCATATTACGATTAATAACTATCGCTGATAAACAACCATTAGCTTGGGGTTTGTTAGCTGGCTATTGTACGAGGTACACTCATCCTCCTGTCGCCATATTTTACCCCACTTTAGCAGCCTCAATTACTGGGTAATATAAAGTAGATTTGCATCGCATGTGAACGGGGTCGACCACAGATCTTAAATTATTCTTGCACACAGTTATTGCTGAGTATCCGTTTTCATGGTCCTAATAAAACACAATACAACCGGACTTGTCAAATGGTTTAAGTATCACACAGAAACAAACTGTCTACAATTTTAGAAAACATTAATATATTCTAGTATATTCTAAATCAGCAAATTCCTGGTTTTCTCAAGGCCTATATTGAAATATGGTATTTTTCTTTTCCCTTTTATAGAACCCTTTGGCATGCACCCAAGGTGATCTGAACCTCAAGCCCAGAGATTTCTGATTTATGAGGTTTAAACTTACCAGGCTTGGGGAATGGTTATACGCAGGCCTGCAAAAATCAAAATGTTTGTGGCATCGTGTAACATATCCTAACCCCCTCTTCACACCCACCCCCCCACACCTACCCCCACCCAACTCCAACCAACTATACAGCACACTCCCTAAATGTCAAGAAACCGCTGGCAAAGGAGACGAGTCCTGTTTGTAAAAGAACTCGGCCTAAACCTTATTGAGGAGGTGTGTTAAGAGTGTCAGAAGAACAAAAGCAGAAAACGACGCCAGCAGATATTCATCTTTTCATGAAGCCTTTCCTCGGGCACTTGGGGAATAAGCAGAACTCGGAAATCAGCCCAAGTGTTGTTGGTGGCAAAAAGGCTCATCAAGGACAATATGGGGCACACTTGTGTCTTTGATGGATAATTGTTCCGGATTAGCATTTGGCAAACAACCAAGAGACAGAACTCATCGGGGACCAATCATTTTCGCTAACACCTCGTCTCTGGGCATCTCTCATCGTGCCAGCGTGCCAGGGGCACAGGCGTGGGGATTCCCAAAGCAGGTGGTCTGAGGGGCGTACCCCTCTCACTTAGCCTAATCAGGCATCCATCTGACAGCGCAGAGGGGGAACACAGCGCAGTGCCAGGCTGCCAAAACAATGCAAATCAAGGCACCAGGGACCCCTCTTCACCTGTCAAACGGAGCCCCAATTCCCATGGAGCGTGTTTATTCACTCCCCCTGCAACCTGACAAGGGGACTTATTTATTTATGCCGACTTCAATGATTACAAAACACCTCCTCTCGCTCCTCTGTGTTCGGCCTGTCTCCTGACGACGGTAGGAGTTTCCGCTGTGACAAACCAGACTCATTAGCAGCGTTCGGAAACAAGGTGAGTTTTGCATCGGTGTTAATTCAGCCAGTTCTGACTCGCTCGCACAGAAAGGGAAGGAAAGAGAGAATCAGTTCATCCCTAACCAAGGACAAATTAGAGCATTCTGTGCAAACATGCCTTTTTTTCCTGTCATTAACCATAAAAACAAGCCTAATGAACACGTACCTAAAATAAGCTGTGGCATAATTGCCCTGGAGCCACGTAACCGCCGCAACTATTTCCTAATAACATGGTGTGGAGAAATGAAAACTGTATCTGTATCTAAATGCATCAGCATTTTCTGCCTTCACACTTTCCTTTATCCCCTAAAGATCCCCTTTGAGAAGCAGCGGTGTTACTCCACGACCCTGCAAGTCAGAGGGGGGAGAAAAAAAAAAGGAAAAGCAACAAAAGCTGGTTTTGTTCCTCAAAGCATTTTAAACACATACCAGCCTTACTTGGATGCCAGCCAGATATACCATTCCATCAATACTGACACCCCGCAAACACATGTTACCAGTAAGCGCCTGAAGAAATAAATGAAATGCTATATCATAGACGCCGTTGGCAACCTGACCGAGATTCTTGCGCGAAAGGTATGCCTGCCCCTGCATTCCATATCCGAGCTCTTTCACAAGGCCACTGTCTTCTCTGTGGAAAGCATACGACGGCTCTGAAAAAGCGTCTCGTTTGTCCAGCCCCTTGCTCTCCCCCTGCCTATAGAAATCCAAAGGAATGTATCAAAGGGCTCCAAATTGCCTGCGCTATTTGTTTTTTTTTGGGTTTTTTTGCCTTTGCAAAAATCCATCAGCGATGTCACATGTAATTGTGGCTTTGGGTATTCAGGCCAAGGCAGGGCCTTATTGGTGAACAGCTTAGAGGTCATGTAACAATAATAATCATCCTCACAAATGGAGGCCAAAAAAGAGTAAGCAAATTAGCACAATGAGTCTTTCTGTGGCGTGAGATGTCTCAAGAGGAGTCCAGGACACACCCACTGGTCTTAGTGAAAATTGACCAGTCCATAACTATATGTTATTTAAGAAGTCCAGGGGTTTAAGCTAACAGGTATGAGGTATGAGCTAACATGTTAGGGTAATCCAGAATAATACTTAGTGACCTCTTCCAGCTGATTTTTCCACCTCACACATGCGTCTTATATTAATTTATATTATTTCATATCATATCACATTGCATGATCTACTGTACACGTTACATGTATGTGCGTGTGCTCTACTCTCCCATCTGCCAACAGACCAGACTGTGAGAGATGTCTTTTAACCATTTTAAAACGCTGATTGATCTGCGGTGCGATATTTCATCGATTGTCATTAGTGCTGATTCTCGCTCACTCGTCCCTGCAGTAAATACAGCCGTGGGATTTGGGAACGAAGCATCCGGAGGACTTCACGCGTGTACCTCACCGGTAGTAAAAGCGCACGCCGGGGAGACGAGAGGGAAATCACAGGGAGCTAATGTTGTTGATCTGGTATATGTCATTAGGCCTGAGACAGTGGGTATGAACTAGGAGCTCTTGTGCCTGCTTGGTGAACATGATGAGAAGGAAACGGGGAAATGGGGGAAAATACAAAAGCTCGGCTGAACCGTTATTACAGCTGTTACATGCTGGCCTTCTGTGTATGATGACTAAAATACTGGCAAGACTGTCTCCTGCACACGCTCTGGACAGGAGGTCAGTTCTGAACTAGCAGGAACATCAAGACAACGACGCCTAGCACAAAATGAGCAAGAGTGCCACTGATGGTATCTCAGGATGTTCGTGAGAGTCACTTTCCACATTATGGACACTTCTAAATGAAAAAAAAAAAACTCAAAGGCTACATGTTATAGAAATCTAATTCTAATTACACAGCTAAGAATTATGCACTGGAATCCCCTTTTCAGAGCAAGCACACAAGCGCTCAGGAATTGCATCTGCATATCACCTCTTGCCTCAATAGTTGATATGGAAGATTAAGGAGCGGTGCTTAATCTTCTCTCGCTAATCCTTCCTACCGCAAACGCAGACACAAGCGTTCGTCCGCTCTTCAAATTGCCTTAAAAGAAAGCATACTGGCGATGAAAATGGAGGTGTATTTATATTACGGTGATTTAAAATCTGTCGCCTGGACACTTATTTCCCATTAAATCCACTGACCTCACCATTACCCTTAAAAGCTTTGCTTGTCTTCGGCAGGAAGTGAAGAAGTCCAGAGGCTCCAGTGCCTGTGCACTTCAGCCTTCTTCTTTCCATGATTTAATTCATCATCGGGTCCAGCCAGATCAGCATAGCATGGACCTGAGCTCCTCAGCTAGCTTGCTTGGGAAGGGCTAATTACTGGGCTGAACTGGAACGGGAACAAGGATTCCATAACGTCTGCTTGACATGGCACAGAAATATAACTCTGATGAAGAGGAGGCGCTGCGGTATTCGGTATTCTTAGCTCTGTTTAGCTGTCATGTCTGTGCTAATTTGAATACGGTATGAACAGGTACAGTAGATCTGTACTTAGGAACCTGAGTGATGTAGCTGAGGTTGAGGAACCGTCAGAGCCCGAATGATGGAATTTCTACACCTGGGTAAACACTTCAGGCTTAACTCCGAATACGGATATTTGGAAACCAAACAGATGCCATTGTTTCACACTTTCCTATCTTCCTTATGTCATTGTTTCTCACTTTCCTAAGTCTCTAGAGGAGAACTAGAAGAGTTTTAAACTCTCGGGTGCAACCCTGAGCCTCTCTATAAGTAGAGGACACTTGAGTGCAAAAGCTGACTTTCCTCCACCTTGTGTATCTGATAAGCTTGTGACCGAGCCCCGCCCAGGACTGTGCGCTTCTTCCTATTCATGCTTTTAAACACTGAAGTCTTTCATATCCCATCTGCCTTTGACAACAGCACGGAGGTGGCTCCCTGATTTGCAACCTATTAGAGCAAGCAAAAGGAGGATGGGGGGGGGGGGCAAGCAGGAGCATCAGGATCAGGAGGGGGAACACATTTAAAGAGCTCTTTTTCCTCCTTTACTCCTCTCAGCCCTTGACGAGAGCAGCTCTTAAGGCAGAGCTTTGCATATTGCACTAAGAAAGCTACGGGAGACGAGCCTTTGAGGGCAACTGCTTTTAACCCTGGCTTTCTCAAGAGAGCCTAGGCAAATAGCACACAGGCCAACAAGAACGCACACTCACACTCATGAATATACACTCGGAGAAGGCAGAAACGAGGATCTCTGAAGTAACAAAGTAAGCCGATACAACCGGAAGCTTCCGATGGTGGTCTGTGCTGCCGTTAGACCCGAAAAATGGACGACATTGTTTTTTTTTATTGAAAAGCTTTAGTCATAGCCTACATACCAAAGTCCACTCAACATACCACAGAGCACTCTGAAGATTACTGAAATGTTTTCCTTTGTTTTCTCACTAACGAGTGACAGAAACAAGCCAGCGTTCTGTCCTACCTTCAGATTCCTCGTGATACAAATCAGAGACTTAACTGATCCTATTACTCATTAATAAGAAGTCCACCAGTTTGCTGTGGTGGCTAAGTGGTTAGCCTTGTTACAAAACAACGTCAAAAAAGTCTAAAGCGCCTGACGGACTACGCGTAAAACCACAAATGTGAAGGCAACAGAAGGTCAGTTAGTTTCAAAGCCAGACCACATCCCACCTCTGACTATTTAAACTTCCCAGTTAAAATTCAATTCATGCACATGGGTTCATTAGGCCTTCTGTATTCCTGCCCCCCCCCCCAAAAAAAATATATACCCCCAATATTTCAACAGGTTAATTTAACAAAACTCATGAATGTAATCCTAAACAAGTGAGCGGGACTTCTATCGGGTCTATTTCAAAGCATTAAGGATTACTAGTAGCGGTCTAATCCTGCTGAACCTAAGGGAGGTAAATCGTATTGTGTTGGAAATCCGGGCTGGGGAAGAACACGAGGCTAAATGGGTTCTTTGCTCTGTAATCGAATATCACACACTACTCATCTATTCAGCGAGCACCTAATGTTTAAAACCAATTACTGGAGGTATGCTGTCTGGCATTTGGGCACGTTTAATGTATGCAAAAACTGTCACCCAGGCCTGTTGTTCTGCTCTGACTATACTGTCTCCGGCCATGGAGTTATTAAATATTATCAATAAATATCGAACAGTCTATTGATCACGTTCACACCCTTTCAGTTTCATTCAATAAGCAAATGGCTTCATCATGGTCTGAGTTTTTACACACACACACACACACACACACACACACACATGTGTGTGCCAAAACCAAACCAGAGGAAGGAGCTCGTGGGAATTGGTGATGTGCAGACATACGTTTATCGTCCAATAATCCTTTCCAGACAGGAGTCCTACGTTTGCGCCCACCTCTGTGTCTGGAGACTTAAAACAAAGCTAATTACCTTCTCTTTATTTTTTTTAACCAAGAGTATCATATTATCGCAATTCAACTCCTTTCAGTGCCGGCCTTATCAGCGCTTGATGAGTCATCCTTTGTTAAGCTGGCTCTCAAATCCCAGTAGAATTGGACAGGGTGGGGGAAGGATGGAAAAAAAAAAAAAACAAATGAAAGGGGAGGGGAAAAAATGACAAACTTCTGCCACTCTTTGTTTTGTGGCAGTGTGACGCTCCTTTTTTGGTTGTGCCCCCCACCTCCGCCACTCTTCGTCCTCGGTTCCTCCACCCCCTGCTGCTGCTCCCATACCTGTCATCCTCAATAGCCTTCACAGTGGCTGCACACAGACAAATGGGCTGACCTGGTCGGCCTGGATGACCCCCGGGCCAGCAGGAAGATCACGTCTGGTTATTAATATCAGAGCATTCTCAAATTGGGGAACATAGTACGAAAAACGAGGAAAGCAAGAGAGTGAGAGAGAGAGAGAGAGAGATGGAGAGAGAGAGAGTGAGAGAGAGAGAGAGAGATGGAGAGAGAGATGGAGTGGGCTTCAGTTAAGTGCTGAGTCGCTGGTGCTGTCACTCAGCACTGGCTGGAGCTCGAGCATGGACACGACCATCTGCTTCCGTGTTGTAGAAGACGAGAGAAAAGGGAGCGAAATAACAGAAATTCTCATTCCTATTACTATCTATGAGGATTATTAACAGAGGCAGCAAGGCCTGGCTAAAGCCCTTGGCTTTGTGTTTTCGCAGCCGCACTCGTCTGTCTTTATGCTTTAATTATAACCTCCTCCCCCTCTCCACGCACCCTCCCTCTGACAGATTCCCATTGTAATCCCGGCGCAGGTGAAAGATGAGAGCGTTTGAATAATCTGGTCGCTCCAGCGGGCAGGAGGAAAAAGGGAGGGGGCGCACGTGTGTTTATGCATGCAGAAATAATCACGCCTTGATCCAACTCTACATGGACATAAGCTAGTGTCCCTTCATGCCTTAGTGTCCCCGCTTTTCCAAAAAGACAAGACTTCTATACGTAGTCTAAAACCACACGGGCAAAAAATATATCAATCCTCTATTGACAGGCTGCCAAACGTCAGGCTTTTACAGCACTAAGGCAGGTCTGTATGTCGTGAAGACGCAGGAAAGGTCTTCCGTCCTCGCACCATACACTATGAACTATGACTTTTTTTATGCAAATACATTCGACTCCATCTCCTTCGTGCTGTGGAAACGCATGAGCTGAAATGACAGTCCAATAATTATAGCTGCATATATATGGGACATTTGATTTTCAAATGAGAGGGACGTGGACTTGACCTTCAGTAATGAGTGTGGTATAACGGCATGGACTTAATAACGTGCCTATCAATTGGTGGCCATCTTGATTTTTTTTTTTTTTTTTTTTTAAATGAGGTAAAAAATGGGAAAGGATATGTCGCCCTTGTGGAAGAAAACACTGGAGGAGACAATGTGAATAAAAAGAAAAAAAGCCAAAAAAAAAAAAACGAGAGAGAATATGAGGACAAAAATACGGCCGGTCTGATACATCTGAAATTTCTCCAATTTCTCCATCTCCCTTTTCTCTCCTCTTTTCACCCCTCCTTCCTGCTCGCCCTTTCCCTCTCTCTCGCTCTCTCCTCTTTTAATTTCCCCTCTCATTTCCCTGCCCCGACCAATGATGTTGCCATCCGTATCATGGATAATGAGATGGGCTATCTGCTGCTCCCTGGGGACAGGACTGTGGAGAGCCAGTGCCCCTCTCCACCAGAAAAGATGAGCAGTGTATGTGCCAGGGTCCCGGTGGTCTCAGAAATGAAAGACACAGAGAGGAAGAGGAAGAAGACGAGGCAGAGGACGAGATGAGTACGGAACAGAAGGCTAATACAAATAAGTAAATAATGCGACAGGCTCGAGACAGACACTGGATTCTGATTGGCTGATGACTGCTGTCCTCGAGCACCTTATAACTCCTTTACAGTTTCTGTGTAAGAGAGAAAGAGAGAGACGGAGGCAGAGAGAGGCCCAGCTGATGAACAGGTGCAGTTTGGTATTTGAGTTTTCCTGCTCATGCTCTGACTCCGACACACTGACCATGAACATTCTTGGCTCTAAATGACCCAAATGGCCAGTGCAAATCCTCTCTTTGGAGAAACACACATTTCCTGCCATTTCCTAACCGAGCGTTACACTGCCTTTGAATGGTCATGACAGATTTATACCGTCCCACATCTGCATTTATGTGAGTGTTTATTATTAATAATTATATCATGACTATATATCATTATTATAGGCTAAATACAAACAGTAACACAGATCTATATGGCTATAGTTATAACACTTTATAACAGCCTATAAGAAGCCTAAACCGTTTTTTTTAATTACCTGAAAAAAGGTCACCGTCTGCTATTATAATTTCATTCCTGATGCAGAAACGTCACAGCTTCCCTTTCTTTTTTTTTTTTAGAAATATACAGAAGAAGGAAAATGCCGTATTTTTATTCAGATCTTCTGGCATTTTTTTAGCCATAAAGATATTTAGTATTGCAGGTCCATATGGAAATGTCATCAACGCTTTGTTCTTTTGTGTTCCTGGCCAAACTACCCCATCCCATGTGCCTTTCACCTTTAAACATAAAAAGAGAGGTGTTTTTCTGGTCAAATAAAGAAGTCTATTTTTTTAAGCTTTACTACCATATGTCTATGAGTGAAATATTCTCATTTCTGCCAAACACATTAAAGGCTGCATCTGTAAAACAGATTTCCCCCCTCCTGGCATTTAAAAAAAAAAAAGAAGAGGTGGCTAAGCATAGTGAAGGACAAATGGACACTGCTCACTCTGTACACTTATAAAAAAGGAGCTAAATAAATACTTCAAAATCACTTTCATGTCTTTTTGTGCAGGACCTCTGTCCTGAATCATCTCCTCTGAAAATAAACCTTTGATTAGATTACTTTATTATTTTCTTTCTTTTTCTTTTACTTTCTTTTTTTTTTTTTCAAACGTCAAAGAATGAGCAGGCTTTGTCATGCTGCTCCTGGATTTACCGACACGTGAATGCAAAACAATGGCACCATTTTAATCCCCACAACAGCCACCTGCTATTTTCATTCTGCGTCAGTAAAAAGGAATGGGTTAAAAAAAAAAAGTATTACCGACCACGTCATGGTCAGGCTCATTATTTTAAAAACATCACTATAAATTACATTTGGCTACCAGACACCACGTGCAAGTGTTTTTAGCGTTACTGGGATTGGCGGAATTGTCACACGAAGCCTGTTAATTATATTTAATAATATAAGACGTTTTGGGAAAAAAAAATCCAGCAGTGACCCACTCTCATGTACACAAGTGTGCAAACAATCTGCACCCGCAGCCATGCCTGTGCATGCAGCAACAACCGCATGCTATTGAGCTCACGACTAAGCTAGGCCTTTCTCACCTCCTAATCTTCAGTCTACTTGTCTTCCTACATGATCTCCAATGCTCTTTGTTGCCATGGAATCCTTTTTTGTTTGCTTAGAGAATTAGTGCAGCCCTTATGAAAAAAAAAGGGAGGAGGGGGCGAAAAAAAAAAAGTTTTTAAACTGCTAAGGATTTCAAAACATTCCCATGGACAGGGTTTTTAGTGCCAGGCCTCAAAATTCCACATGCAATTCTTTCAGGGCTTCATTTGGCTCATGCTGACTTCACTCGTCAGAGGATTTGCTCTTTGTTGCTCAGTTACTAACGCCACATCACTAACACCGAGTGAACACATGAAGAAAGTGAGTCTTGTCCTTCTCTCTCGTTTTTTTTTTTTTTTTTTTTTTTTATGGCTCAGGCTTATGGTTAAATGAATATTCTTGGAAAGGCCTCTTTGTGTATTTCTCTTTTTCGGTGTACCCTGTTAAAAGGCCCCTCGGAGACGCTTTCGTTCTGAGGCAGGGTAATAAAACCGTATTTCATTATTACGATTACAGACCTGCCAATTCTCTGCGCAGTCTAGCCATTGTCAGTCGCTAAATTAACTTTTTTTTCTAAATATACAGCCAAATGGAAGTTCGGCTTATGCGTACGCATTGCCAAAAGTGACTAAGGCTGGTCGATAGATCCTCATTACATTAATATGGTTTATCCAGAGAAGTCCACTAATGAGTCTGGGATGCGGTGTAGGTCTATGATTTCAGGATATCAGTATTATTGTTTCAGGCAATCACACCAGGCCAGTAAGTCAACACCCAAAAGCACTTAAGCACAGGATGATACTACAATGGCCTCTGTCTTAAGCACTACCACACTCTAACCGTGGACGCTGTGGATCGTCTATCCTATATTTTGCCAGGGAGAATACTATCCAAATGATTCATACGCCATTTCGAAAGACAACCATCATCGCTGAAAAATAATCACAACCCCGGGAGACAGAGAGACTTTTCACTGAGTCTTCCCACAACTAGTCATCTTCTTATGTCACCTCCTGAGAGCTTTCCTCACTCCGAGGTGACAAGGCAGATTTTTTTATTTATTTATTTATGTATTTATTTATTTGGTAGAGTACTGATTCGGAGAGCCAAATATCAGCCTGTCTCACTGCTCCATATTGATATTTCTGACAAGCAACTCAATTAAGTTTGATTTTTGAAAGGCATCATGTAAATAGTCTGACTGGTATGTCCGTGGCCTGGGGCGTCTTTACAGGAAAGGGAGAGGGAAGACTGGGAAAGAGTGACGGTGGAGGGGTAAATCAAATTTACAGCTCGCTTAATGACATTTGACATCATAAAAACAAAGGTGCTGGAAAACAAATAGCCCGTATTTACCTGAGCTCGACCACAGGCACTGAATCAGCGCTCTGTCTCAGGCCACTGCGCTAGCCACTGTCCATTTACCTCAGCTACATTATGAGGTGTAATGGAGAAGGATAATGTACATACTCTGGTTTACATTCAGCAAATCAGCCTACGGCATCGAGTGTGGGCCGGGTGGAGCATGCGCACACTCGTCCGCTCACTCGTGCTCGAACAGGAACTCGCTCAGACACACACACGTGCACACAGAGAGATTAGAACGATATCAGATCAGTAAAGCTTGAGGTGAAAAGGCCCTGACCTTGTAGAGCTTGAGCGCTGCCTCGTGCCTCTGGTTGGTGGTATGTAGCCTCAGCTTCTCCACGCTGTTGCTGTAGTAGTCGCAGGCGTTGCACTTCAGGTGCACGGGGTTGCCGATGGCAATGCACTTCAGCCGCCATTGGTTGGCCTTGCCTCCTTCTTTGATGTGGGCCACCAGCTGGTACTTCTGCATGTGCTTATCAGTCTTGCAGTGGAGCTGGAAGTTGGCCTTGAGCTGCGTGTTGTAGTTGCACAGCTTGCACTGGTACACGTCGCCCATCACGGCTCTCCACTCGTCTTCCGGGAGCAGGCGCTCGGCTGCGACGTGGGCGTTCAGAGTCTCCAGGCTGTCCGTGGTGAATTTGTTGCACACGGCGCACTGGAAAAGTTTCAGCAGCGGGTCGTTGATGCAAGGCGACAGCTCTCCGGCGGAGAGGATGGACAAGTCCTCGGCCATTAGCTGACTGCTCGCGAGACGCAGCTCCGACGGTAGCTCATTATTTACTGCAGAGAAGGACAGAAGGGTAGATGTGGACAAAGGTAGACATTTTTAGAGAAACTGGAGTAGGGCACCCACACAAAAGGATTTGCTAAAATAAAACCTTGGTGAGGAGTAGTGGACTGTATAAAGCCTTAACTATAAAAAGCCATAATAGGATTGAATCAGGATCAATTACAATCATCCCTTTCAACTTCTAAACCTCCCCTTCCCCCCATCAGATAGCTTTAATTACTCCTATTGGGCATGTCATTCCTGAGTATGTACTGTTCTTTTTTTTTCACGACACGAAAGTTGATCAATAAAAAAGAGAATTTGATATAATATAAGCCCTAAACATAATGCAGGTCATCTTACATGGAGTAATTGTACATTGCTTTGTTCCTTTCCCATTTTTTACAAGTCAAATACTGAATTCAATAATCGCACCAGTTTAATAACTGGACCTTTGTTTTGCAGACCTACATAGCAATCTGCTAGACATAAAATATGAGTGTGTGTGGCTGCTGTTGGAATAAAGGACAAAGAATTCACAGAAACAATGGAGCGTGACAGGCTAATATATGTGCCAGCTCACGCTAAGAGTTAAGGTAAAGACATGCAGAGAGGCATTTGTTTTCGGGTATTGAGAATTCAGAGGCTGCATCTGCTCGGTCATGACCTGCAGCCCTGGAGTGGGGATAAAAGAGTGAGAAAGCTGCTGTCAGGTCATTGTGAATGTTCCTGGGGAAATCTAGTCCATACTGTTGGTTTTTAGATAAGGTCTTTCAGGGGAAGGGGTGGGAGATAGAGATGGATTAAAGCTGACTTAAGAAAATTAAGAATGAAAGATTAAGAATAATTCCCATGAGGCGGTTCGTAGTCATTTTTTAATCAAAGGCTAGGTTAGGAAAAGGATACAATAATGGGTGGAGTGATAAAGGCAGAAAAGAAAAAGTGAGAGGGCCAGGAAGGGAGGGACGGCAGGGAGAGACAAAGAGACAAAGACAAACAAACACATGAATAAAAAAATCTACTCACCGAGCCCGGGAGCCAGGGCTGTGGCACCGCTAGGATCCATTTGGAAAGGGTTAATCATCATTTGTGGGTCTGAATGGTTGTCCAGCTTCATGCCGGTCAGACCGATGTTCTGAGCCAGGTAATACTGGTAGAGCTCGGCTTCAGCCGGCGCCAGGCCCAGGTGAAGGTTGTGCTGGATCTGCTTCATGTTCTGCTGCAAGAGCATCATGTTGTGCATGTGCTTCTCACTAGTCATGTGGATGCGCAGATTCCGCGCCACGTTCGTTTCGTAATCGCACACCTCACAGCGCCAAGTGGGTTTCTGCTTTGGCTTGGACGGCGAGGGCGCACTGCAGCCGCTCAGGGCGCCGCTGGCGACGGGGGCAGTGTGGTTGTAGGTGGGCTCCGATCCGCCGTTCTGCAGGTTTTGCACATTGTTAAGATGCTTGTCAGACTGCATATGGATGCTAAGGTTGCCTTTGGTGGTGGTGGAGTAGTTGCACACCTCGCAGCGGAAAGGCTTGTAACCACATGTGTAACTCTCGCCTCGGGCTAGGCGTGGGTGAGCCTGCCCGGTGCGACAGTACGCACAGGAGCCGCCCGACTCGGGGTGCTTCTCCTTCATATGGGCGTCCAGTGTCTGCTGGTACTTGTAGTGCCAGTTGCACTTGGGGCACTTGAGCGTTTTGCAGGAATTCCTTGAGTGCATCATGGTCATGTGGCCGCCCAGCGAGCGGGAGGACCCGAGCACAGTGTCGCACTTCGGGCACTCGATGCCACTGCCCGGGGAGCCCTCGGCAGGGCCAGGAGTGCTGGGCGTGCTGGGCGTGGCAGCGTGCTGGTGCAGAGGGCCCGGGCTTTCGTCATCTCGTCGCATCAGGTCGAGGGGATGAGAAGGCGGCGTGCCATCTCTGCCTCCGTTAGACTCACTGTAGTCCTTGCTGCCTCCGCTGCAGTTGACAGAGTCATTGCTGCAGTCCCTGCTGGCGACAGCCTGTTTACCTTTCTCTACGTCATCGGGAACAGTCACAGAGGAAGAAGAGCTACCCCTTTCAGTAAATTTTAGCACACTGGATGATAAAGGAGAAATGCTTTGGTTTAAAAGAGGGAAATCTTTGCTACTGGTATTGTCCACTAGTTCATCTATACCGTCATCGTCAAGCTCGTTTAAGTACATGTCTTCATCATCCTCCGCGTCGACCGCATCTCCTGGTTCACTTTTGATCGGGAACGCCCCATTAGAATGCAAAGTGCTAGCGTTCTTCTGCCGCTCATAGTTGCTCTCCTGGTCCCTAGCCTCTGGAGATGAGCAATGGAGGGAAGCAGAGCCGACAGGAGACTTAAGTGCTGAGGAGGGAGTTCCCCCAAGTGTTATCTCAGCCTTTGGCATTTGGGTACTCCTGGGCGACTGCTCTGCAGAGGAAACTGAACTGGCACTTCCTTTCAAGAAGGCAAAACTGGCCTGCAAGGAATCGCCGTTCTCCGTGTGTAAGGCGTTCCATAGGCCGCGAATGCCTGGATCAGGGCCCATGAAGTTTGCAGTAGAAAAGTGGGGTAACACAGAATTGGATTTTTTTGGTTCCAGAAAGCTTATAAGAGGTTCTTTGTCTTTGCCAATGCCCTGTATGATGGCAGAGACATATTTATTACTAAGGAGCTTCTGCTCCTCCTCGTTGAGGGTCATCCGATGATCATGCACAGCATGGGTTACAAATGACCTACTATAACCAAATGACAGCTTGCACAAGAAACACATCAGAATGGGTTTCCTCTTCCCATCGCTTATGCAACCATCAAATTTGGACAAGTCCACATTGTTAGGAACATCTTTGGACACACAGGAGTTTTTGGCTGCGCCATCAATGGTAAGATAGTCTTTATCACTGTTGTGTCGGAGATCGTAGACACGGAAACTGTGCAACACAGGACCAACTCCTGCTAATGCTGAGGTATTTGGGAAAGCCTGATCGGCTGTAAATGGTTTCCCGAGGGATGAAGCAATGTGAAAAGTACTGATCACCTGTGGGTAAAAGGACATGGGGGCAGTGGCAGACTGCTCAGTCTTGTCCCCGGCACCAGTTTGGGAGTTTGAAAACAGTGCTGGGGAAAACAGGCTTTTGACACCTGACTGGGCGTTCTGACCACTTTCTTTGGAGTCCTCAAGAATGAAAGCTGAGCCATCAGGCTGGTAAACTATCTCTCCTGTCAGGTTCTCCACATCGCTGTCCTCGACATCACTGACCTCACTCTCGTTCTCGTCCTTCAGAAGAGGAAGGCGGGCGTTCGGGCAGTGGTGCTCCATGTATTTTTGTAAACTTGAAAAAGAAGTGGCACATTCGTTGCAGGGGATCTCTTTAGTGGAGACGCCCGGGGCGGCAGCCGCATTCTCCGTGTTCAATCCTGATGCAAACTCTCGCCGGTTCTCGTCTGTCCTTAGGTTGTTGTCCGCAGGGCTGTTTTCCTTGTCAGGCTCCATCCCAAGGACTTTCTCTGGCACCTCATTATCACGATGTGGCGTTTCACGTAGCTTTGATAACTTCTGCCCATTTTCCTGCCATGAAAGAGAAGGGGAGTCACAGGTTTCCATGGCAACCGCTACATGGGGATCTCATTTCATCCGGTCTGTCAGGGACCTGCGTAAAAAAACAAACAAAACAAAAATATATATATATATATATATATATAGTTTAGAATCTGTATAGCGGTAGAAGATCATATCATTTCAGCACCTCGAGTTTTCTCACTCGATCTAGAGAATAAAACTTCTGCACACTCAAAATATAAAAAAAAATACATGAGTGCAAAATGTGGTGTGCGAGGGGAAGTCCAAAAACATTCAAATCACCACCGGTTTGGTTCCTGTGTTGCTGATTTAATCAGCGTTCTCCATCTGAAAGATCCAGCGGGTATTTAACGAGCCCTGATTACACACCAATCCGAATTCTAGCCCATGCGCTGACCTAACATCCAGTCCAAACTCTAATAAATATTTTGCACACACACACACACTTACACACTCCAATCATCCTTAGGGGACCATCCAATGATTTAATTTTTTTTTTCTCCATTTTCTTTCCTTGGCATCTTAGAAAAAAAATAAATAAAAATCCTGGCACATAAGAAACACCATTTGAAATACCATTGTGATGTTATCAATCTTGGAAGGCTGCCCATCTTTCAACCGTCACTGCTTCAATCAGGCTCTCTCCAGGCTTTCACAAATCATATGTGCGCCTCACTGATGAAAATCTTTCAATCATTTTTTTTCTCTGCACCTCTCTCTCTCTCTCTGTCTCTCTCTCTGTCTCTCTCTCTGTCTCTCTCTCTCTCTCTCTCTCTCTCTGTCTCTCTGCAGGGCTGGAATCATATGATTCGTTCTTCAGGCTGGGAATGCAGATGTGGAGCCTGAATATCGACCTAGTGGCCTGGACATGTCAGGATAAGAGTCTCCATCATGTCACTGCCTCTTGGCCAGCAGGCTCTCGAGCTACAACATGAAGGCTAATGCTAACTATGCTGCAATGCTAAGCTAAATATAATGCAAAATCTAAATATATATATATATATTATCCATTTCAAATAATATCTGAAAGACAGAGGATGCCTGGTAATAATACTTGGAAATAATAAAAAGTTTTGCCGCAACACTTGAGTAAATACGTTTAGATGTGCTCTGATGTAGCTTAAACTCGAATGTGTGTTTGTTGACTTACGGAAAATGAAATAAAGGAGAAAAGATGAACATGAATGAGACAAAAACCTAACGCTGAATATGAAGCTAGGTTAGTCAAGTCGAAAGAATAATAATAACGACAAATAACAACATGCAACATGTGAGAAAATAACTAGCCTAGCGTAAAATTAGCAACCCAAAAACGTGCTCCCTCCCCGGCGGGAGTAGGTGGGCCAGCGTTTATGCAATCCTACAGGAATGTGTGTCTAAAAGCACGTTTGGCGGCAAGGCCGGGCCCAGATTACAGTGCTCTCCTGTGATCATTTGTGCATCTCCTCTGTAAGATCACAAGGCACCATCACAGAGCCAGCAGCTGTGTCTTCAGAGCCTGTGGGTGCAGAGCAACAGCGTGTGTGTGTGTGTGTGTGTGTGTGTGTGAGAGAGAGTCAGAGAGAGAGAGAGAGCACCATACACACCACATTCCTGTCACATTCAGTCTTGGGTGTGTGTCATTAAGGTCTGACCTTCATGTGATGGACACGGTCTCACTGTCAGGACATGACGTGGTATCTGTTCTAGTCTTCAGGTTTATCAAACGCTACGTAGTTAGCAGACACTCAGGTACGACGGCACCGTGTTAGCATGTTTTATGTCATTTAGCTATCAGGTTAGCGTAGCTATATCTATGTAATATAAAGCGAGTTGGGGAGGAAGTACATATTATTTTAATTTGTCCTCAGGTGTTTAAGGTGTGAATCGAACATAAACGAATAAATAATGACGAATAAAGACGATTAGCGCCTGGACATGACACAAGCCGTCGTTCTCGGAACCTGGCTGCTCCGATCAATCCGCAATGGCAATTCTTTTCACGATTACTCGACTTGTCTGCTAACACAAACCCTAAACAAAGACACAAAGACTTGCGCTAATCTGACAAAAAACTACTATCAAATAACTTCCTCCTTTTCTTTCAGGACAGTTCCAAATTTCTTTCTTTAAGCGTATTCACAGATTCTTTGTCTTCTTTAAAAAAAAAAAAAACATCACTCCCACATGAGGTGACTTAAGTGTGAAACAGTTTTTCCTCCACCTTTTTTTTTTTTTACTTTCCCACTCTTTTTAAACCTACAAAGCGAAGACTGGGGGTAAAAAAAAGCTCTCCTGAATACAAAGACCTTTCCCTGAGAACAGAAAGGACTCTGAAAACAATGAGGACAGGTCTGCCTGCATGGAGAAACAGTTCCTGGTTTTCCCATTGGAACAAAGCAACGGCAAACAGTGTTTCTACCTCAGGTTTTTAATTAAGACTGTCCCGGCCCCCTTCTCGCCACGGTCCGTGGAGACGCGGCCCTGTGAAGTGATTAAAAAGAATGTGATCTGATCAAGAGAGAGGAATAATGGGGCAGGAATGCTCGCTTAGTCGCAGTGTTAAGTTCTTGGGAAAAGAGGGCTGAGGGACTCTTTTGGCTATTGTTTTTCTCCACTGCCTCCCCCTCAGTCACTCTTTTCTCTTTTTTTAAGAAGCTCACCGAGAAAGACAGCAGGCTTTTTTTTTTTTTTTTTTTTTTACTTTTAAGCTGAGGATTTCACTTGCTCTTTTTTCTCCGCTCTAAGACATTACTCTTGATTCGTTCTGTCTTTAGGTAAAGAAGAAACACAGGTTAAAAAGTTAGAGCGCTAACATGCGGGGAGGAAAAAAAAAACAACAACTTTGAACTATATCAGGTTTAGTAAAGGTCACCCCTCTGAGTCGTCTTCAGCTTTTTCCCTTCACTAAATCCTCTATCAAAATGTCATAGTGAGTTAGGCAGAGACAACAGGGAGTCACGGTGTGAGTGGAGCCCACTCGGTGGCTCTGAATGGGCCTCCGTAAGAGTAATTATACCTGTTTATTTGGTGCCAAGCTGATGAGAAATCCATCAAAGCGGTATTATCTGAACAACAGCTTTTCAGCTTCTGTGGCTTTTTAGGACACACCAGAGAGAGAGAGAGAGAGAGAGAGAGAGAGAGAGAGGGAGAGAGAGAGAGAGAGAGAGAGAGAGAGAGAGAGAGAG
>JAOVVF010000026.1:1935315-1955285 GCA_028565595.1 Duopalatinus emarginatus
CAGAACAGAACAGAACAGAACAGAACAGAACAGAACAGAACAGAACAGAACAGAACAGAACAAAGAGATGGTGCATTGGACGGATCAATAAAAATAAGTAGCGAGTAGCAGGCAGAATGTAGCTGAATGTAACAGAGTAAAAGTATACACAAAGTATACACAAGTAAAAGTAAACCATGTGTCACATTAAAACTACTCCTAAAAATACAATTTATCCAAAAAAGTTACAGTTATGAAGTAAATGTAGTGCATTACTACACACCTCTGCTGCTACATACTGTAACCATGAACATAAATACTTTATATTCAAGTTGATAAGGATCAAATAAAAGCCTATATTATGACTTCTTCAAGTTTAAGTCTTCACCAGACCACCCCTTGAGAGCCAAACTAGTTATATCACTGGACATCAACCCAGATTTCTGTTAGCACAATGGAGCCTGATCATTCTCTGAAAGTTCTTGTTAGGTATTTTATTCAGCTTGACTGCCACATGATACGGCTATAGCTGCAGAGCGAGGAGCAGAGATATACCAGGAAAATACCCTCAAACTCCAAACCCAGACACTTGTGATGGCCAGTGCAGAAGCGTGAGCCGAGGAGACGGGCAGTAGAATGTTTATAGACTTCTTTTAACTCCTCTCTCTTGCTATAATCTCTCCCAGGGTATCAAAGGGGAGCATCATCTCCAGCACCAACACAGCACCCAAATCCTGCTAGACAGCCTGGGCTTTGTAGGTAGGCTTTCTCCTTCATCCACAGCCTTTGTCACACACACACACACACACACGCACCTTCTACTGAGCTGTCTCTTCTGGGGTTAAGATCCAAGCTCCTGGTTCCTGGCTCTCAGTGTTCACATCTGCGCTCCGGAGACTTTATCCAGCTTCATCTTCTTCACCGGGTCTCGACATTTGCCGACCCTATTTAACCCAGCGGGGGCTTTATCATATTTTGCTCATCGCGGGCTGCTGGAGATGCCAGGAGATGGAAGTTCTCTGTCCATCCGCGAGATCTCTTTTAGATCTTCACATCCTCTGGATCTCTTTAAACCTCCCACACTTGGACCACCTGTAGCGTCTCGAGCCAAACGATGCCCCATGATTAAGATGTCAAGATTTATCAAGTTTGAGAAGCAGAAGTTTTTCCCCAGAACAACCCCTGAACCCAGCCTCGTACACACCTTCGTTAATTAACGGTGCAGAGACCCTGACCTTGGGTGCTATAAGCTATACGCTATAATATATACAATGTACGTCCTCGGCTAATGAACTTGTCCCAATTTGTCAAAGCCGTGGCTTTAATCAAACGCCAGGCCGTGCTAGCTGCGGGAAAGTCACACGCTGAGGTGCTTGCAAGCCGCAGCATCTGGCAAACAGATAAAACAGAAAAGCTGTAAAAACCATGGTTTAATGAGAGCGTTATAAAACAGTTCATTAGCAAAACACAGTAATTACAAGCTCGGGGGGAAAAGATATGAAAACAAGACGAGGTAAACAGGACATCACAGCCATCGACAGCTGTGCGTTTTGATGGAAGGAAATCATTTTGTGTGCTGTGTTTCATTTCATATTGAAAAGCGAGGTAAATCTTTACATTTAATGATGGAGCCATGTCCTAGTAAACCCTATGCATGCCTTATTGATTTTTCCATCTCTCCACAGTATATGCCTTCTGTATATATCTCCGTAGTGTTCATTATCTCACGCCAGGCATTACTGGAGTCACTTTTTAGCTATCTGTCTCTATATTCCTTTTCTGGATGAAACAATAAAGCTTAAACCCACAACTGTCTCACATTCATGACACCAGGGAGTGCAATCAATGCCCGTTATTTTACACTTACACGCCCGACCTGTCAATGAGTGCCATGTTCAGACAGGCTAGCTGTAATTATTTTAATATACACACAGCGCACGGATGTACACCTTCTTGGGCGTAAAGGTGTGGCGTGTACGCTGTACACATGCATCTCTGCTCTGCTCCGGTGATCCCAGCTCTCATCAGAGTCCGGCTCGGAAATCACTGCGGCGGCAATAAACGCTTCATATTCCTATTTATTGCCTCCCAGGCGCTCCTGCCTTATTGGGGCCACCCTCATGAATACAACAGGGAATGAGACAGAGCTTTTTGGGGGATGGGAGACAGGGAGAGAGAGCGTGGATGTCTGATGATAACACTGCACTGTTGGGATAAAGGATCTGGAGTTAGACTGGGAATGTGATCTTATATTAAAAAAAAAAAGGTACAGTTAATCCTAATGAAATCATCTCATTACCACTGGAGAGGCAAATATGAAATGTGTAACTAGTTAAAATGCTTTATTTCTGTAGAGACCCATGTACGTGTAATTACTGATATTTAATTCATGAAGCGTGGCCGTGGATGGGGATTAGGCCAGGCTGGAGATCAGCAGACATCCCTGAGAAGATGACAGGTCAGTGACTGATACCGCATTAAATATGTGGAGAGAAATAAGAGGAAAATAATGGAGGAAGCCATTCTGTCCTGACGAAGAGAGTCGGCGTCCAAAACTTGCAGAGCATCGCGGCAGGGTTGGAGTGTTACGATGCCACGGTTTGTCACAGTATGTAATCTTTATAATGACAAAGTGATAAATACTGATAGGATACGGAGATGGATCAAAAGTCGTATACTAGAGGAGGAAAAGAGGAAAAATTATAAAACAGAAAAGAGGTTTTAAAAGACGTGTCACAGATCCGTTTCTGGGAGTTTTAGCTACTGGTTCTTAGCCAAGTTAAAGCATGTTATAGTCATGTGACCTACTATACATTCTCGTGGCCACACCCCCTATAACAAGCACTTACAATGTAATCAAGTTTGATTATACAATGCATCACTATGTATGCGCTGGTGGTGTCTCCATAATGGTATCGGATTTGTTCAGCTGGCATTCCATGGGACCCCTGGTACATCTACAAACATCTCTGACAGGTGAACGCTGACAGTTACACCTGTGCATTTGTTCTGATGGGTTTAGCCTCTTCTGCGCCACCACACATGTCTAGAGATGCCAAATTATGGTTAGAGGAACACTGGGTGGTGCCATTCAACATGCAGTGGAAGACAGAAATCCTACACCTCGGAATACAACAGAATGGTGGAGCGTTCTGTAGGAAGTCTGACGTTTGGTTGCGTACAGAATATTACCTCAGGCTTGTGGAGTCCATGCACTATGGGGGACCTATCACACTTTTCTGGCATTTAAGTGCAATGGCAGTTAAAATGTATGAAATTTCCTTTGAGTTTTCCTTTGAACCGTCACCATCATGTGTCTCTTTTAATTCCAGGATAAACGTAATAACTGTGATATTTATAGACCAGGTTTTTATATACCTGGCGAAACCACCACTTGCTCACCCCACTTTTCTGCCTGTAATAGTTTTGAGAGCTGGAATGAAAAGTGTAGTAGTCTGCAGAAATTACACTAAATTAGAGAAAGGAAATGGTGATGAAACAGAGAGGACGAGCAGTATTGTACTGTCCTGCTTTTTTTTCTTTTTTTACATTTTATTCTCGCTAACAATCTCTGTGGTGCTGGTGGGCTGATGGGCATCTGCACTGGAAGGAGATTGATGTGCTCAATCACTGAATTTATCCAGCAACGTTTACAATATGATCCTGGTGCCGGGCTCCTCTTGGCTGCATCACGTTGAGAAAAGGCAGGCTGGGTAATTTGTTCTGATGTAGTAAATAACTGGCCGTAATGAAACTCGCCCTGATGTATTCGGAAAAGGCCTGATTGATGCAGGAAGAACTCGGCGTGCCCATTTAGCATGCACGAGCCCCAGCACTCGCCAGAGCCGTGGAGCGGTCCCTTTGACAGCTGCCGGGGCTGCACGCAATCTTAAAGCAGTTATGAATTACTGCTGACCCCCTTCCCTCTCTCCCTCCCTCCCTCTCTCGCCCCTCTTTCACCCCCCATCTCCTCCCACCCCCATGATGCTGGCGCTCTAGACGCAAGCATATTGAAAGTCATCAGTCTGTGGCGGTCATTCTTTTTAGCATGATGTGCTATAAGGAATGGTGGTGGGGGGAGGATTAGTTGCAATCACTGGAAAAATAGAAGCCGTGGTGGTGGTGGTGGTGGTGGTGGGGGGGGGGGGGTATTCGGCGACAACAAAACCCGCCGAGTGCACCAGCATGATATTTTCAGCGCACACTCAAGCAAGTACTATAAATGAGGATAAAAGCCTCGGCTGCGGCAGACAGATAATGCCTGTATTTTTTTATTTATTTTTACTCTTTCCACAGAACGTATATTCCCAGAGAATCGGCAGTGGAAGTGAATGATAAAACGCTGGACACTTCAGCCAGCCGTGAGCCCCGGTTTTTTGCACCGCTGCCACGAAACCTGCTGCTGTGCTTCTTCTGAGCGTCAATTAACAGACGGCAGCTGAACGATGTATCATATCCACATCCTAGCTTATGCTCAAAACAGTCAGGCGGCTTTTTGTGTTCTCTTTTTTATTGTTGTTATTTCCATTCAGACCTTAATCCAAGCCATTATGTACAACTATACTCCTCTGCCTCTCTATAAGAACTTATACACTGAACATCAAGTGCTACATCCTGCACAAAAGTATTTCCACTCAGCCGTATATATACAGCTGTTTCATTTACAGGTGGTTAATATAGAAGCGAAATGGCATTATGCTAATGGAATCCTCAATCAACCTGCACAGCCTGACACCATATAAACGTGTATGCAAAGTTCAGACATGGTAGAACACCTAATCAGAGCTGTTCATTAAAGCGCTAGCTTCAGCTAATGCTGGACAGGTCCTCCATTAGCCTCTAACTGACCGGGACGGGGTGGGGTAGAGGGGGGGGGGGCAGTGAAAAGGTTAGGAAGATGAAAGCTAGGATACTCTTCACTCATGTAGCCCTTTCACGTCTCGTCAATAATTAACCTATTGGCTCCGCTTTGGCCTTTTTAAACCTTTGAAATGCATATCAAACATCTACATTTCCTCCCAAAAACCCTCTGTACTTATATCCAGTTTGTCTATGCTAATGTCAGCGGAAGATAAACATGGTGAAGAAGGTTACAGCAGTATCGCGCTAATATCACATAACGGATGAGATGGACCGGAGTGATACACTGAACATAAAGGAATCTCGCACAGGTCAATTATTAGGTTAATTTTGGGGCGTTTTATAGTAAAATATGACTTTAAATTGAAATACTAAAAAACAGGTGAAGCAAGAAACTCACAGTCCAGTGTTTTTACAATAAAAACAAGCCTTTTACATGTGCCTTTTACATTTTTCTGCCTTATCTTTATTAAAGAACAGAAATTAGCATGAATGCTAGCTAAAAATGACCATTCCTTATGTTTTTTTCACCAACCCATCAGACTACGGCCCTGCCCACTTGTCTACTGTCAGCTCGCAAATTCACATCTCGAAGGTCAACTAGATACAGTCGACATCGAGTGAAAATAAATGTTACCAGGATGCTAACATCCTTTACCTTCCACAGAATTAGCTTTTTGTACTGGATGAATGTTACTTGTGTTTGGCCTAATTTTCAGGTCCCTCATATAATCAAAAATACAATCTATTAAAGATTTAAAATCTTGTTTTGTGCTAGCTTTAGCAAAACTGCTAACATGAAAACTCTAATAGAGAAAAGAATAAAGCAGGGTTTGTATAGTGTTGGCTAATTCAGTTTTTGAAATTAAAGCCCATAAACCTCTTTCTACTGGCTCACATTAAGGCAAACCATTCAAAATCGTGTCATGCTGGTTGTAGAGATGTAAAAATTGCCAACAGATAAAGAAAAGAATTGTAGTGTACGTGAGTGGACGAGTTCCTGTGTCCTTTCCTCTTCAGTGAATAGATGTTTTCCCCATTTTATTGGTCTGCACTTTAAAAATCAGACTTTTGCTCTGGTATCGCTGTAAAAAGGAGTCAAGAATCTTCAACTTGACAGCTAAAGCGTGCATCTTAGCACCTCTACAGTCATGTATTCACATCCTCAGTCCTAAAACAAGCTACATCATCAGATAACGTGAGCCTGTTTCCATTTCCACGGTCGTTCTATCTAATGTGGTGTGATGCAGATCTTCACTTCATATTTCCTCCTTCTGTAAATGAGAGGTAACGAGTCCATGTTGCTGCCTCTTCGTATTGGTATTTTAGCACGGAACGGACAGCGGATCGCAGACTGCAGACTCGGAGATGGAAAATGGAGAATGACAACGCGGGAGGAAGTCGGCATCTGCAGTCTGGCATGATTGTCGGGGTCCAGTCGCAGACAATCACGTAATGTATCATTCATATTGCTGCAGTGCTGCTGTTGCAGCCCTCATTCTCTCCAACCTCCTCACTCGCCTGTGAATACCAACCTGACAAACACTCTCCGTCGTCACTCGCCGGTCCCATCACTCTGGCGACACTGCTGTCCCCCAATTTGTCACCTAGTGAGCGTGATTTCGGGCTGACTGACACACACAAACACATATTCAGGCACTTGTAGTCAACTGCGGTGGCGTGTACAGCTTCACGTTAATGGCTGTTTTGCACAGGATGCTGCTGGTTATAAATGTGTTCGGGTAAAATTGTGTTTTTTTTGTAATCCTCTTTGAGATTTGCACCTTTTAAATATTTATCAATTTATTTATTAATGCCAAATTTTTCACGAGACATCTAAAAAGGGAATATAATTCTCAATTCCTTGACCACCATTTTGTTGAATAAATTCAGAGCACAATCATGAGCCCCCCCCCCCCCTATTTTCTAAATGGATAAAAATGTTCCTTCATTTGAAAACCCTAATCATTAAAGCTAGGTGTGAGCGATATTGCCTGAGCTTTGGGCTGATTATCATTCTGAATGAAAAAAGTGTTTGGTGCTGTCCCATGGGGCAAGGAGTCATTCTTCAAGGTGACGCATCTCACCAGAGGAATACATTTGTGATTTGCAATTGAATGAAGCCAAATATACAGCGATTTCTATGGACCAAGGACCTATGTATATTCATATGCAGGTACCTTTATCTGGGAGGTCAAACATGTACACGGAGGGCCGGATTTCTGTTTACCACAGAAATATTATCGACAGATATTCCGGACAAAAGGACTGGACTTTTCTGAAGTGGGTCACAGGCAGGAGGAAGCTGCTTTAAAAAAAAAAAAAAAAAAAAAAAAAAAAAAGACAAGGGGTCAGGTTGAAATTAACAAGTCAGCTGAAATCTCATTTCGGAGCAGGAAATGTGAGAGACATGCTAAACTTCAGCTAGGTTCAGGTTTAGAGGAGAGAACTTTGCGCGATGAATCCTATTTCAGTCCACGGCAAGGCTCCGGCAGAGAGAAATTGGCAAATCATACAGTAATCACCTTATCCATCATGGTAATCCTGCAGATACACACAGGGCTTTGGGCTGCGAGATCCTTTTCCTCATTTTTGAGAAGAACATGAAGTCATTCACTCTCAGGCAGCTCAAGTATTCACTCCAGGCTTCTCGTTATTTTGCTGCAGAAGATCTGGGACACAGGAACCTTCTTTAAAGTGAAGGGGTGACGTGATTAAGTGGAAGTCTTCCATTCCCAAATGCACATGTGGGTGATTCCACAATTTCTCAATTCCACATAACCCTTAAAGCTTAGACTTTATTTATTGTTATTATTATTATTATTTTACAGCAAACCACAGACTGAATTGTTCAAAAACATTTCAGATAACAGTCTGCACTCTGTATTTGAGTGTGTAACAGTATTTACAAACCCACTGAACTGGTACAGACTGTAAAAAAACTGGTACAGGGTTTGTTTAGTTGCCGTTCTATAGGACCCCTGGTACATCTACAAACGTCTCTGACAGGTGAACACTCATCTGACTTTAGGGTTTTGTCATTCACACCTAACTCACCAGATCTCAGTGTTATCGACATGTCTGGGATGCCATGTAATGTGTAGTGGAAGAAAGAAATCCTCCACCTCGGAACACAACAGAATTGTGGAGCGTTCTGCAGGAAGTTGGGGTGCGAATCTCTCAGTGTCTAGCGACTCAATTTCTTAATTTTTTGTGTCACGAATCATTTCAGAATCGATTTCTTGATTTCGATTTTGCTGTACGGTGGCCTAGACGGCCTTCCTTTACAGTGGCCGAGTGGACACGTGATGTGATATGGGAAACAGGAACAAACTTTTGTAGTGACCTGATCGGTCAATATCACATTATCGCAAACATCATTAAAAATGAATGAAAAATAAATAAGAGAAAAATAAATAAATAACTTCTTCATAACTTCCTGTTGAACATGTCGAATATTCTGATTATTCCACATGAGCTTTAGGTAAGGACGTCTCTAATGATATGTTAAACAAATTCCAAGGGAAGCTGAAGTCATGGCGTAATTATTACTGTAAATGAAAGTTGTAAAGTAGGTTTCATTAATATTTAAGGTTATTTATCTGAAACATGGGCAGAGGTTGTTTTGAAGGACACTCGCGTGATGTTTGAAATGCCTTTCGCCTTTTACTTTACTGATATTACCTACTTCCAGTGTGACACAAATGGCACTGCAATCATGCAGTCGCTCAGTAGATCAACACTGGAAAACTGGTCCTCATCATTTCCTTTCCTACTTAATCTCACCCCATGATGACAGGAGAGTCGTACGTGCAGTCAGACTTGAAGCGTGAGGGACGACTGTATCCATCTCGAATGCTTTTCCTGTTATCACCGTGAACAAATGAGCTTTGCTGGAAGAAGCTCTTCTCACCGCACGCATCAGCAGAATTCAGTGGAGAGGCCAGGTCCGACCACATCCTCCCTCACACCCAGGTGGGTCACCTTTCAGAACATTCTAGGACTCCCCATGTGGATAATCACCTTCTTCCATGCCAAACCGGGCTTAACAGAGAGGCCTCGTCCTTTCCCCTGCACGGCCCCGTCCTAAATCTGGCCGAGACCGTGGTTCAAGAAATAAGCGAGAGGCCAGCTGAGTTTGCAGCTTGCTGCATTAATGTGTCATAAATAATGGCAGTGGGTGGAATCGCAATCAAGTCAAGCATCTTTCACATCCCTTCCCCGTCAAGCTTGGAATCAGATTCGTGCACAAATGTAACCGCTAAATCCATCAAGTCCAATCATAAGGATCAGATATTGGACGCTGGTGGGGCGTTTTTGTGCAGGGAAGAAAAAGGAAAAGGACAGCATTTTTTTAACTTTCGCAGTGATACAATTATTCCTGAACATCCATTATCCAAAATAAGAACGGACTAAAGCAAAATTAAATTCGAGACCAAAACAAAAGGGCAATGCTCTCTTCTCAGACAGATTGAAAGTGACACGGTGAAAATGGCTGTGTTAATATTTAGAAGTGCAAAAAAACAAAACAAAAAAAAACCCAACATATTTAGCTTCACCAAATAATCCAGCACAAAACAGCAAACGTGAAAAATCAATAGGTAAAATGGGGTAATGCTTTTCTGGGTCACATCTGAATATATCTTTTACAGGTATTGATTTGTTTCTCGCGTGTGCGTGTGTGTTCTGCTTCGGACCATTCCTCGTAATTAACGCACGGGGGAAAATTTAATTCGTGAGAGGAAACTATTACACATGTGGCCGGTTTTATTGGCTGGATAAATGAAGTAGTGCTCTGATAAAGAAGGGGAGGAGTCTTTCATAAGTAAGATTTATAATCTGACTCTTGGAATCGAGTAAATTAATTTTGCGATATTAAACTCAACCTTTAACCCACTCTGCTTCTGATTGCTATCCTGCCCTGACAGACAAAGGACTCGGAGGTGGAGGGGTGGGGGTGTGTGGAGCAAGAGGGGGGGAGAAAAAGATTGAGAAATTGATGATATTTCTTCAGTGCGCTCACTGTGGTGCACATATCTGTCGCCTCCATACATGATTTTTCAATTATTTCTGCCTGTGCAGGTGTACGAGAGAGCAGAGAGAGAGAGAGAGAGAGAGAGAGAGAGAGAGAGAGAGAGAGAGAGAGAGAGAGAGAGAGATCCAGATGAGCATACATACATCTCTTCTTTAAATATTCCTCCGTGTGAAGCGAAGGTTTCATCAAGTCTGCCATCACATCATGCATTTCCTCTAAAGGATCCTCCACCTTCCAAATCACAGACCTTCAAAAATGGCCGACAGCATATAAATACAGCAGCACCGGTTTAATATTCACCATAAAGCACACTGAAGCCAGGCCACTTGGTTGTGTGCATTCTTTACCTTTCTAGTGCACAGCGCTAGGCCAGTCCTTTACACACACACACACAGTCACACACACACACGCTGGCAGAATAAAGGTTAGGTTACATAGACATGAGAGCTCGCTCCAACGCGGTCCTCTGAAGTTGACAAAGATGGAAACGGTGTTTGAAATTCAGAGGATTTCCAAAACCTTCAAGCTTTCAATAATTCATTTTAGATCTGTAAGAGGAAAAGGGAAGAGTACGAGGAGGGTGTGTGCGTGTGGGAAGGGGGGGGGGCATTTGGGGGGGTTTGTTTTTGGTAGAATGTGTGTGTGTGTGTGTGTGTGTGTGTGTGGGAGAAGGGGGGGGTGTGTTGTAGAAATTGGTCGTAGACCCGTGAGGTGTTTGAGCCGTTACCTCCACTCCATTAAGCAGAACCAGAGCCGGCAATAAATAGCTCATTATTTGGTCGAGCAGGTTACGCTAGAGCTCGGGCTCGAACTGGATCGTCAGCCAACCAGGAAGACCCGTCTGAGTTTTTAATTACGAAGAGTCTTTCCGTGGAGAAGTGATGCTCATCACAGTAAATAACACCAGCCATTGATGTGCGGTATAGAGCTTCGTTTATAATTACTGATGCACTAGAGCTGTTGTCACGCCGGATTACGACTTTAGACTTCTCCAATACGCTCAGAGATGCACATTAACTACAACTAGGGATTCAAGCAGATGTTTAAGTATAAACAAACAAAGACACAAACAAATAAATAAGTAAGCTTCAAATACAGACGGCATGTGAGTGAACGTGTGTGTGTGTGTGTGTGTGTGTGTGTGTGTGTGTGTGTTATACCCTGTGGTGGATTGGCCCACTTGCCTGGGAAGGGGGGGGGGGGTATTCCTTGCCCTGCACCCAGTGATTCCTGGGTGGGCTCTGTTTAAACCACGACCCTGGTGGACTGGACTTACTGACTGACTGACTGACTGACTGACTGACTGACTGACTGACCAATGCAAATGATCAGCATTTTATCATGTGATAGGATGTCTTGAATTGATAATCTTTAGAGAGATCACAGTGCACACTGGCACCACGGCTGATTTAGTCAGTATAACTTTTAAGTCTACATTCCTAAGGATCATGCTTAATATTTAATCATGCTATTTAATATTGATTTCACTTTTTTATGTTATACGGTTTAAATAAATCGATAGCCTCCAGATATCTGTACACAATGGCAACTTGGATGATTTAATTCGGTTTAATCTGAATAAATCTGTCAGTAGAGGAACAGATACACAGCTCTATCCTCAGCCTTAACCTTTATAACTTTTCACTGTTCTTCGAAGGTGTGAACAGTTAATACACTGTGTGGTGGTGACTTCATAATAGAATGGGATTTGTATCCTTTGGAAACAATACCATGCGTCTACAAACGTCTCTCTCAAATGAATGTTATGTGCATTTATCCTGACTCTCTGGGTTTGTCCCCTTCCAACAGGACAACACACATCTAGAGACAAATTATGTTTAGAGAAACACTTATCTAAAGTTGGGGTTTAGTCATCCACATCTAAGTCACCAGATCTCAGCGTTATCAAACACATCTGGGACAGGACATGCCCTGTGACAGAAATCCTGGAGCGTTCTGCAGGAAGTCTGGCGTTTATTGTCTACAGAATATTTGCACAAGCTTGTAGAGTCCATGCCCTGTGAGGGACCGAGCAGGTATTAGACTGGTGTACCAGTTTTTCACTCTTAGGTGTTTGATGATGTTATTTATTAAAATGAATTAAACAAATTTTATTGTTCCTTTTTTTATATATGTTGAACGAGTGACACGTTACATGACGGCACAAGACTGGTCTGTATAAAGGTAAGTACTTATTCATAGTGTGTACTAACTCCGCCCCTGACGCTAACCACCGTATGAGATTATATTGTTAGGGATCGTGTTCAATATTACTTCATATTCCTAATTTATTTAATTCATCCCGTTAAACAATGAATTACAAGTTGATCACTCTTGTGAACTTTTACTACGCTCCCTTTAGGATACTCAGTATTATTCCTTCAATCCCTTTAACATCTGAACCAACCCAGAAAACCCCATCATTGACTAAACATCAAGTGCAAATCATAAACCGATGGTGCAGCACAGTAAAGTGAGTGACCACGACTTGGTCCGAGGCCAAACAGCGCTGCGCTTTCCATGCTGACCGACTGTAGACTGAACACAAAGCTACAGAACTGGCCAAAATATTGACCGCTTGGCCAGAGCCAGTACACATCCCACCAGGCCGCTCGCTCCAGCCTACCCCCCTACCCTTTATTTTTTTGAAGTGGCTATTAGTGTGAACAGTAAATCAAAGCTTCGAGTCACTTCTTATCTCATCCGTCTGCCCTTCTAGAATATTCATCAATGGGTTTTCAGAAGTGTTTGTAATTCCGCATTGGGGAAAAAAAAGGGAATAAACTCGTCCTGGCCTTTAAGGGAAATAATTCCGTCTCTTTTTTTATGTGACATGCTCAGTCGATAGCATTCATAATTGATGGCTCTCTGGAACGCTTCAGGCCACATTAAGTTTTATTCCACGCTGTTCGTCAATATCCCTGACCAGGTAGATTTCATTATTGACAAGTGCTGCCTACATTGTGTTGTATAATTAAGTTCAACTTCAGAACTTCAGACTGGTTTTTTTTTACCCCTCCTCTTTCCCTCCCTCTCGCGTGGTTCAACAGGAAGTATTTGAAATGACCGCTTGGTGCTCTTAATTTAAACTGCCGTTTCATTTCTCTCTGTAGGTGTCTATTTTATTGTTAAAGGTCACCCTCATTTGTCCGAGCCAACAAAGGCGGCCCTTAAAGTTGCCGCTGCTTTTTGACAGACAGTGGTCCTGTGTAAGTGATGGCCTTAAGGACAGACGTGCCACTGTGAGCCTCTCTCTCTCTCTCTCTCCTCCTATCTCTCTCTCTCTCTCCTGCTCTCTTTCCCGCTCTATACACAGCGAGAGAAATAGCAGATAACAAATCACGCCCTGCGCTTCTCCCTCCGGCGTGATTGACGACTTCATGGAGGGCACAACTTTTCAATGTCCTCAGATTAAAAAACGCTCAAACAAATGAGGGCTAAAAATACTACCGCAGGGTACCGGAGAGGGGGAAGAGCAGGGGCTCAGACATACCTTTAAAAGAAGGAGAAAAAGACAACAAAGGCGACAAAGAGGAAAATAAAACCTATAGGCACATTCTTTGAGATCTTAGACCGTTTCTCCCCCTGATAGAACCTGTCTTTTGGATGCATGGCTAAACCAGACCCGTGATTTAACATTCACGATGATGGAGGCAGGGAGGGGTGATATATGGCTAGTTATTAAAAAAGTTTGATTTTATAGGTATCACGTGACCTCAGCATATATGACCTCTATTTTCACAAATGGCACAGGTCTCTGTTTTTTAATAGACTGGTACTGGGCTATATATCAGCCGCTCGACCTCATAAAGCACACTAATGTCTTCACATTTTCAACATGCTTTGAATTTCTCTCGTGCCTCTCAATGATACAGAACAAATAAAGCACATAAATGGTGGTGGTGATGATGATATATCTACGAGCCCACATAAACAGGCTTTCTAAAACGAGGCTGCTGTGAATAATGTCACATTTAATATGTAAGCAGTTGATGCTGCAATATAGTTGATACAATATCTCCCGCAATTATTAATTTTTCAGGAATAACAGAACTGCTGTGCTTCTGTGGGATGCATTAATAGCATCCAGGCAGTAAAACATGCAAAGCAAGTGTGTATATGTGTATTAAATGACATAGCAGGACTAAGAAACAGCACACAATGCACTTGACGTTACGCGTTTATACATTCACACACGACAGAGCAGGGTCTGAAACCTCATTCTGAGGCAGAGAAAAATATAAGAACGACTCAATGTGCAAAATTCATATGGACGCGGCATTACGAGCTCAAGTCCAGTAATTGAAAATGACAGAGACACACAAAGCATCAATCACGCCTGACCTTTCATGGCTTTATTAGAATGGGCTGAGAGATTTGAGAGAGCTCCACTCCATCACGGCCACGGACTCAGACGCATACGGTCAAATCAAAGCTCTCCACACACTGTCACAAAGGACAGAGCTCGTTTAGGGCAGGGAGGGACGCAGTCGGACACGAGAAAATATATATATTTTTTTTAGGTCTCGAATGATGAACTCGTGCAAATATCGAGAACAATAGCAAAAAAAAAAAAATGAGGCAAGGACCGAATTGAAACGAGAACAATATGGTCAAACCTTTGTCCTCATACAAGACGGGCTGAGACAACATGCAGGCTAAGACTCTTCTCAGTCCTAGCTAAGAACTAACTAGCCTAGCTTTCTTTCTAGCTTTATTGTGAGGGGTTTGTTTGTAGAAAATCAAGAGAATTTGAGCTGCTATGACTAATAATTTATTTAGATATCAATAATACTTTTATCAAATTAATAATAAAAATACTGCTAATTATTTCCCCTTATTTATTCCCTGTTATTTATTGATGTACTGGTTCTAATAGACAGCGCTCATAAAACTATTCCAGTGAATAAACACATAGACACACACACACATGTTCAGATTTAAACAAAAGGAACTCAGGGTTCAGGGAAAGTTGGCCTTCTGAAACATGCACGTCATATATTTCTCTTTCACAGACGCGGGGTTTATAGGCCGATCCCCCTGCTGCACTCGGATGAAACGGTCGGCGTAGGAGCTTCGGCCACGCTACAGGCACCACATCTGGCCTCGTGTTTAATTTCAGATCAGAGCGGGACAGGAAGCACCTGTCTAGAGGAAACCGTTTGGAGAGAAAAGAAAACAGTGCGTATATCCATCTGCTGCAGAGACGTGTCACAGTTGTCACATTAAAAACTAAGTCAACAAACAGAGTAAAGGCTAAATTGCTTTGGAAAAGCGAGCCATAGCAAACGAACACAAACCTCGTTTAGCCCAACGCTGTTGCGTTTGTCTGATCGAGGCTTGAATGAGATCCATTCTCCTCCGCCCGTCCACAATTACTGCACAGTAACGCTTCCAGATGTGGGACCGTTCGCTACTCCACGACATTAGCAGATTACACGCTCTAATTCTGACCCCCGGAATTCAGACACCTGCAGTAAGGATCCGGCACCCAGCGAGAGGGGACATAATGTGCAGCTGCGCATCATCCGCAGGCATCAAAGACACGCCGGGACGCTGCGGGCTTGCTGAGGATAGACGGCATGGAAATGTAGCTGAGGAAGAACGTGCACGTTCGGTCTTGTTTGTTTAGGGAAGTGTTTTGAACTCGGTGTATGTTAAATTTAGGTGTGGGCATCACCCTCACTTTACAGTGAACATAATGTTAACGCATGTTAATTGGTGTGTGTATAATGACACAAACACACACACACATTAGGGGCCGGTGGTTGGCTGCCTTACCGAATGAATCACACTAGTGTCGTATCGGCTGTGGGGCTCGAACCTTGCGACCTCCTGGTCATAAGTTCCTTAACTATAAGCCCACGGCTGCCCCCAGTCTAGCCAACCTGGTCAACCAGTCTAGCCAATCTTGTAGCGAACTGCTATGCGTACACATGAGGTCACAGATGCCCACGTGTCAGTGTGGTTGACAGATGAGAAAGAGGAAGCTCCTCCCACTCAGTTAAAGATAGAGAACCGATACAGAACTGATCCACGTCTGTTCCGACATTAACAACTGTCAGGATTATATCATGCAAATTACACGTATGATTTATGCACATTTACATACCTATAGAAGATTTCCATGAGGTTGTGGTGTGCAGATTTGCATAGACACAAAGTGGTTTCTTTCCACACCTCCACACCTGTGTGTGTTTCAGATCTTCCTTCGCCCACTTGTGTTCGTTTCACCTCTCCCTGACTGTCCAGATGTGCACAGATGCCTTCCCTGAGATTTATTATTACTTTATTTCTTTGTCAGCCCATTACTTCTTTCGGCAGTCGTATATAACGGCGCTAGCGCCCTGCAAACCTGAGTGACTTTTATTTGGACTTTGCTAAGCCGAAATCTCCAAAACGTCAGGCAACATCAAGGCAAACAAAATGGAACCATTCATTATAGTGAACGAGCAGCACAAAATATTGAGTAAAAACGGAGTAACGCATAACGCCGGGAAAAGTGGAAAAAAGAGCAAATGACAACTTCAGAGATTTCATGCCTGGAACGTGGACAATAGATGTGCAGACATAAAGTGGTTCCAAAAATAAAAAAAGGTACAAACAATGTAAAAATGTATGCTCCAAAGCATAAGAGTGGACTTTAAGGTCAAATAATGTACTTTAAGGTGCACTAGATTCACTTCCCAGGTGACACGTACACAGTAAAATTGAAGAGATAAATCCTTGAAGGTTTGCGGTGATATTGTGTACGGTACCATCAAGTACCTGTTTTTTCATAGCACAGACAATTTTTTTTTAATTTCTAAATAAATGCGAATTCTCAGCAGTCACTTCAGCAGCACACGACTACAGACATGTCAAAACACCTTTCTGTCTCAAACTGGGGGAAAATAAATTAAAGACTGAAGGCAGAAATAATCCTTTAACCTGTTAGAAGGATGGAAAAAAAGAGAGAGGGACAGAGACAGAGAAAGAGGAGAGGAGAGAGAGAGAGAGAGAGACAGAGAGACAGAGAGAAAGAGGAGAGGAGAGAGACAGAGACAGAGACAGAGAGAAAGACAGGTGATTCATGGCTGGAAAGTCAGTGATGAGTCAGGCTATAGCAGAATGGTATCTCCTCATAGCTCAGACATACATCAGGCATTGGGGATGATTAATACTCGGCAACGAGGATAAATAAACGCTCTTTCCTCGCCTCGTCTCCGCACACGAACTCTCCGCCTGCTGATCGATAAATTAAGAACTCCTCTTTAAATAGTGCGCTCGGCCGTCTGAATTCCCGAATGCTGAGCCCACACTTCCTGTGTTCACCCAGGGGGATCATGGGAGATGCATATGACCGAAAATGGGAGTTTTATGTAAAACAGACACCTCGGTATATGACATGGTCTCTCTCTGTCTCTCTCTCTCTCTCTCTCTCTCTCTCACACACACACACACACACACACACAGATGAATTAACCCTTTCAGTTTGTTTCCCATTTCTAAGACACACAGATGTTTGTAGAAAGCTGTGTATATCTGTGTTGAAGCGTTATTACACTCCAAACTAACTTCCAGTGTGAGTGGATCAGTATAGATTTGTAATTCATGAGCGTACACTGAAGTGGCAGAATAACAGGTACAGACAGACACACAGTGGTGGATCTGTAACGTTATGAGGTTTGTTTGTCAGCCATTCCACGGGACCCCTGGTACATCTACAGACGTCTCTTACAGGTGAACACTGTGTCTGACGAGTTCCACCAGTTCATGTCCTGTTCTGACAGGTTTGGACTCTTTTTAACAGGACAATGCACCACCACATACGCCTACAGACACCAGATTACGGTTAGAGGAACACTCGATCTAGATCACTAGATCTCAACTTTATCGATCACATCTGGGATGTCACATGTGACTCGCTGTGGAACACAGAAATCCTACACCTCAGAATACAGCAGAATTCTGGAGCGTTCTCCATGAGGAAGTGTGGTGTTCACTGCGGACAGAATATTTTCCTAAACAATTTAAAGATCATTTACAGCTCTCAGACATTATTTACGAGCCTGCTTCTTTTTAAAATATTCACATTTGAGTTTACTGTCATACCTGTGATATTATTATATTATTGTAGCTTTGTTTTTACTTATGGCAAAATTTCAGGAATTCAGTCACACGAATGAGACAATTTCAGGACTTTTAGTGACACGAATCTGGAAACTCTGGTTACCACATGTGCATCTGGAAGACATAAATAAATTTCCTCTGTCTAACAAAGAACTGAGTTTTGTCACATCTCTGATTTTCCAAATGTTATAGAAGCTGCAGACGAAAATCTAAAAGTGATATATTATACACAAAGTGTCTCACGTGAGTCTTCTGTGCACAGACGGCTTTTTACTAAAACAAATTAGCGACCGAATGCTGTATCTGCCTTCACAATTCACTGTTTAGTCGAGTCGCCGACTTGACAGCTGTGTGATTTCTGCTGCTTCGTATCAACTTTAAGGCGTGATGAGTACCGCAGCCGTGATGAGTACTACAGCCTGAGCCGAACTTGGCTTTCAGACGCTCGGCGAGAGTGCTCGGCGCTTCAGGCTGCCCCTCCTGACGTCCGTACACCTAGCCTGGAGTGACCCGAGCGGATAAAGAACTAGGAAAAAGAAGTAAGACACCTACACATGTATAAACATCAGCCTCAGTGGGAGGATGAGCTCTGGATTGTGGGATTGATTCTCCTCATCTCTGTGTGATATCTGCACACCCACGATACCAAAGCTGATGCTTTAATGTAAGAAGAAGAAAAAAAAAGACAGAACTACAGGTGGTCAGAGAGGCAACATATCCCCTCAAGGTCGTGCATCAGAACACGGCCAGGTGTTAGGTACGCTTTTGTCTATTAAAAAAGAAAGAAAGAAAGAAAGAAAAAAACTGCAGCAGTTTAGATAAAGTTTGAAGAGAGTGAGGAAGCCGGATAAGGCAAAGTGATAAATACTCCTGCCTGTAGTGCGTAATTCTAGCTTATCTACTGTCACCCCGCCGCACGGATTTGGAGTGGCGTGTCTCATCTGTTACTGCGGCGTCTTCGGAGCCGTCGTCTGTTTTTAGCTGGTGGGAGAGAGAGTGAAAAAAAACAGTATGTTCTCTCACTATAGGGGTAAAAATGAAATAGAGAAATAAAGCAGACGCAGCATGACATGAGAGCAAACAGCGGGCTAAGCTACAATGTCTGTGAAGGTTGAAAGGTTGTGAGTTCAAATCCCCATGAGTCAGTGTCAGGGTCTCCAGTTCAAACCTTAAACCTCCATGCTGAGATTCTACCCTGTCTAAAATGTAAAAAAAAAAAAAAAAGAATTGTGTGTCTGTGAGTAAAGCAATAACCTAAGAAGGTTTGCTTTCTGCTTTCACACATAAATAAATTAATGTGGAATATTACGTATCATGATCAGGGAGGAAAGAGTAAAAACACAAAGCGAACAGCAAAAGTATTTAAGTGGAAGAGGGACAAACGAATGGCGATATGATGCAGCACAAAATCTAGTACTTGGAGATAAAACTGGGAAATGCACAGATGTATGAATGTATAAAATGGAACGCTGTTACATTTGCAGCGTCAGTACGAGAAAACAAACAGGTAGCGTGTCCGGATGTGTAGTTTTTTTTTTTAAACAGTAGGTGAATAGTACCCAGATGATGGACTTATAAACACATCACACTGTGGTCTGATAATCTATCCCATAATTTAACTGGAGGCGTTCAGAGCTTGAGAAAAATGGCATACAAAAGTAAATAACCAGCCCCAAACCACGATGCCAGGGGAGCAGTTGGGGGAATTACGTGCCTTGATCAAGGGCACCGCAGTCGTGTCTCGTCCGGTGCAGGGATCGAACCCAGAATCTTTTGGTCAGGTCATGAGACCCTAACAACTAGTCCATGGCTGCACCCTTTATTTTATTTTATTTATTTATTTATTTAATTGACAATAAATGTATAAATACTACAACATTGCAGTTTTTTCTGAAAAAAAAACGGGAAATACACTTGCTGTCCAGTTTCTGGAAAATAATTAAATACCTTTTTATGGTGATAACAGTAATAGCATCACCCCATC
>JAOVVF010000026.1:1955385-1985911 GCA_028565595.1 Duopalatinus emarginatus
AATACACTTGCTGTCCAGTTTCTGGAAAATAATTAAATACCTTTTTATGGTGATAACAGTAATAGCATCACCCCATCAACCCCATCGTTCATTAATTTCCCCATAACAGCCAAACATCAGTAAAACAAGTGCTTTATAGTTCATGTTTACTAAATAGAGAAGTATCTGTAATATGGTAAATCAATGAGAAATGTTTCACAGGAAGTAGAAACCGTATTTATGGCTCCTTTTATTAAACAAACAAAAATGACGATGTGAGATTAACAATTAATTCTTCAATATTAATGAACAGCAGTGAGCAACGAAAACGTCCGACAGGAAAAAAAAAAAAAACAAGCTGAAGTTTTCAGAGACTGTAACTGATAGCATCAGTGCCAGTTTGAAAATGAGGAAGCTCCAGAAGAGGAAGATGGAAACCCAAAGTGTCTGCGAGTTTAAAATTACCAGCAACAGACGGCCTTTATAGAGATCATACAGAAAAGAGATCTGCAGGACCTCGTTCGATGAAGGAACGGTGCTGCAATCTTATTCTGAGAGCTCGTATTAACAACGCGGACAAACGAGCACATTGACAGAACTAAGCCGTAGATACCCGTAGCGCCGGGCTGTGTTAAGGGCACCGTGACACACGCGCTCTACTTTTCAAACAGCCACTTAGTGAGGTCGGAGAAAATTCCTGAGTAAAGAGTAACTTTTGTGGTCAAACATTTAGGAACATGTTTAACTGTGGAGGAACGTTTGCTTAGAAAAGCTTCTGGAGCTCAGTTATAAAATACATCCAAAAATGCACAGATGATCATCCACATGGGCAAGATTGACATTTTTTATAGTGTATATAGTTTTGAAAACTACAGGACAATATGCTAGCTACAGTACACGAGTCAAGCAACATTAATGTAACATGAAAATATGCGTCGACTTCACATTTACTACAGACTGCTACAGACAAACCTCTACAGTAGGCTGGTGGTGGCATTCAACAAGACCCCTGGTACACCTCCAGACGTCTCTGCCAGGTGAACACTGTGTGTGTTCATGTCCTGTATTCATTCTGATGGGTTTGGCATCTTCTAACAGGACAATGGACCACCACACACGTCTAGAGACACCAGATTATGGTTAGAGGAACACTCATCTGAGTTTGGGGATTAGTCATTCCAATGTAAGTTAATAGATGACAACACTATTGAAGTCATCTGGGATGCCGTGTACTGCTGTGGAATCCAGAAATCCTACACCTCGGAATACGACGGAATTGTGGAGTATGGTGTTCACGGTGTACAGAACAATACCTTGTGGGGGACCTACCAAATATTAGACTGGTGTACCAATCACTGTTGCATGGTATCCCAGATGTGTTGGCATTGGAAAAACCCCAAACTGGGAGAAAAGGGGAGATGTAATATTTTTCTTGTGATAAAGAATGTCACAGACATTTTATTAAGACAACAGAGAACCGTCACCATTTCCACCATGATACTATATAAAACGACACAACTTTCACTGTTATCGGCCCTGAGGATGGCACAAAACACGTGAAGGAAATAAAAGACTGACTCACTGTCTTCCTGCCTCACATTTCTCTTGCTTCCCTATTTAATGCCTGATTCATATTTTCCTACTTAAATCCTTTTCCTGTTTTAATCCCACAATAAACCGGTTTTAAATCTCATAACTCGACTGACGTGTCTTAAGCCTCACATCATAAATAGTCCTGCTGCATTCAGTCGCGTCGCCCTCATTGCCTTCCAAAAGCAATTCCTGTTTCATAATAAAAGATAAGAACAAAACCCTGGTGACGGCCGCCGGCGTGGAACTTCCTTCTGTTTGTTTATTTATTTATTTATTTGCATCCAAATAACCCGTGTTCAATCTCGAATGCGTTTATGCAGGTTGCCAAACAATGGGTCAGCACGTGAATGAAGAGGAAACCTCCCTGTCCTGCAAAAGCTCCTTACTTTTCAGTTTTCTGCTATTAAAGAGAGAATGACAAGACGGTTCCTGCGAGTGAATACAGAACAGGACCCTTATCTATAAAAATCCTTTCTTATAATATACCAAGGACCCCCCCCCCACCAAAAAAAAGAAAAAAGAAAAGAAAAGAAAAGAAACAGCCTTTAAAACAGATTTTACATGTAATAGCCCTGTAATGAAAACATTCTCCTTGACTGCAAAAAAATGCCTCTAAAATCAAGGATCCTTGACATTATAAATAAAAATCTATGTAACAGTAAGCGCCACACTTTTTTAATAGATGGGATGAGTGCATAGCAGCTGAGACTATCCATACAATCAAGAACACACACACACACACACACACACACAATATAAATAAATAAGCACTTTTAATTGACTTTCATATAAAAGAAGACACAAGTTATGTTTTAAAGCTGTTCTTTTAAGCAGCCCAATAAAATATCAAACATGTTTACAGCTATAAGGTGATGCCAGGATGTTAAGATTTTTTTTTGTAATTAAAAAAGATTTCTGCAACATGTTGTTATCCTCTGACATATGAATAGTGGTTGGATTTTGTTAACAAGATAATGTAAAACTCCACTCTCACCTGGACTGAGTAATCATACTTATGTAATACCCCCCCCCCCTTCTTTTATATTTCTCATTATAAGATAATTATAGAACAAATGAAGGGACCATTAAGTCTATTTCTAGAACATGTTTTCTCATTTCGATCATTAAAAGGTCTTATTATCTCAGCAGACGCTTTGTTGAAATAAGTAAAATGATCTGCTGATCAAAACTAATTTAAAACATTGTCTAGAAATCGGCTTAATAATCTTAATATTGGTTGATGTACTTAAGTCAAAATCAGAAACCTGCTGCAAATTAAACCTACTACAACGTAAAAAAAGTGAGAAAGAAATATAACATGACGGACCACACGGTTATATAAAACCAGTACATTGTGGACTGGATTGATTCAGCCAACATGGATTATTTTCCCATAACCTCACAGTCTGGAATGTGTTATTCATCCTAGACCACAATGACTCCAATGATTACATTTACATTCAAGGCATTTAGCAGACGCTTTTACCCGGAGCGACTTACAAAAGTGCTTAGTCTTTAACTCAGAATACACAAAGCTAGAGCTGGTAGACCAGAATTCACACTACTCTGTGATGAGATACGGCCAGAAATGAGCCATACAATATATAATGCAAACAATTAACTACAATAATGAATTTATTTATGAACACACAACATGTCAGCGGTTTTATAGCTACATTTAATGATATAAAATGACTGAAGTTCCTGTTCTCACGTACATTATAGCAGCTACAAACAGCCTTTCCCTCATCTTCAACGGTGCTGTGGTATAAATCTCTGTAAATAAAAAAAATATATAAATATATTGATGAATCTGATTGGATGTTTAAACCTCAATTTCACTGATATACAGTGTGCAGTCATGGGTTAGATGAGAACATTATTCTGTTCTACCAAGAGAATAAGACAATTATAAGCTATTAAATATGTCCAGAAATAGCCTTAATGGTCCTCTTTTTTTTTTATAATAATCTCCTAATGAGAAACATTCAATAACTTTTCCTTTATTCAAGATATCTTCATTTACTAACATAGATTTTTTTTTTAGTCTAATAAAGGGAGTACAATTACTTAAATAGTTTCCACTCTGGCAAATTAAGGTGTTTTTATTGTCTGAAATTGTGTTTGGAAAAAGCCAAAACATCCAATAATCAGGGATTATTTATCCTCTGTTCATGCATTATTTGCTTTAATCCTGAAAAAAGAAAAAAATTAGAGAGGAAGGAGGAGAAAGAAAGAGATGGAGAGGGACAGAACAGCATGATAAAGACACCAGCCAGCTCTATCAATCATTTCCACTGTTCCCCTTTTGGTTCCTTTCATTTATTCAGCTATTTTTTCTCTTCTATGGTCCATGCCACACAATTAAAGTCTAATATCAGAGGCTGAAACCAAACTCTAGTCCAAAAAATGAGTCCTGAGAAAAACAAATGGACTTTCAAAAAAAAAAAAAAAAAGAAGAAGGGGGAAAGAAAAGAAAAAATACTAAAATAAATTTGAGACATCATCAAGGCAGTACATGCTATTGCAAGGCCTGCGGTAAAGTGGAACAACATGTTAGATGGACCACTTCAATTTTCCATCAATCAAATTACAGTTTATTGTCCGGGTCCCACAACCGCAGGCTACTCAAACCCGGGACTGTCAGTTATGAAACATTATAGTTCTGCTGTCACGCCGCACCCCAGTACCAGCCATTAAACTGGGACATCACATCACTGATGACTTTAATATTCTCTCATTTAGGCTGGGCTCAGTAGTACTGGGCTTTTCATCCAGCCGGTTCTATTTTAGGACCGTAATGATATTAGGTTACACTAATTATATTAAACCGCGGCGAGCTAATTTATTATTTCCAATGTAATGGTTTTTCAAAATGAAATTTGTTAGAGGAAATTGCATAATACCGTTTTAATGGGTCTGCTCTAAATGACCTCATCATTAATATTTCATTTTATCCTTTAGATAACCTTCATTTGCCGACGAGGGTAATAGAATCATAAAGGTGATGTCAAGGGCCGAAGTTGATGTGTCTATTTCATCAGACATCGATGCAGTCATTATATGAAGACTGGCTGTAAAACAGGAAACGCACAACCACGCGTCTGTACTGTAATAAACTTTAAAGCTGAGCTTCTGCACTTCAGTACAATCCAGAGATAGAAAATATAATACAGTCGGGCGACTGTAGGAATGTGCTTCTAGTTCTAGTTAAAAAGAAACTGAAAAGGAAAACTGTGATATCAAACTATACAAGCAGACAACCAATTTATATGTCTTTTTTTCAGACACCTTTTAGATTATTTAAAAGATCTACAGCTGATCTTACATCCTACAGCAGATACAGAAGATCTTTAAAAGGCACATTTAGCTTTATTACATGTAAATGTAAAGCATGTTTTTTTTTTATGGAAATGATTTAAATATTTGTGTCCCTGTTCATTTTTAATCCGTTGACACATGTTTTCTTCCTGTCTAGGATTCGAATGCCAGATCCGGTCCGATATGAAACGTTCTGACTGAGGCTTAGCCAAAGCTGTCATACAAAAGACTGGGCCTTCATTTAATTTACTCAGAAACAAAAGAAATAAGATACAATCTTTGTTTGTTTGTTTTTAAAGTGTACACGTTTTCGTTTAGTGTATGAAAGTTATGTTATTTTGGGACAATTACTCTGGTACTAAATCACCATTATAATGTATTTTAAGTTATATTAAATAACACTTACTATATTCTAAGTTTACTAGCTGTATGTTATGTTTGTTTCAGTTGCCAAATTGAAACATTAAAATTGGGCTTAAATTATTTTGTTATACTACCCCTGTGTTCATTAATCACACACTTACATATCAGGTATATATTTATAAAATTATAAATTTACTTTTACTGTGTTTTAAGTGATCAAATGGCCATCTTAAACAAATCAACTGTATTAGAAGAGTGGTGTAATTAACATGACTGGTATACACAATATACAGTAAGTGTAATGTACAGTAAGTCTTAATATAACTTTAATTATATTGCAGTAGTGACTTAGTACAAATTAGTGGTTCTAAAATAACAAGTTAAGTATTTTTTTAAAACAAGGGATTATTAAAGAAGTGAAAGTGCTGATAGTTTAACTGAGTTAAAGATGTTCCCAGTGTTGACTGATCTGTTTAGACTTTTTTTCTATATATACACTTGGTATCTGTTCAGTTCATATCCAACATGATCAGGTACCACCAAAACGGTCAAAATAAGTTCAGTGTCGCAGAGTGCAACCAACACAGCAGTGTTTTAATTCCGAGTGAAATATTGTGTACATGACGTTGTTTTAGATTCATAAAATGTGATGAAGGACAAACAATCCATGGCACAGATTCATCCATAATTCCATCCATCCGTCATTCCAAGCACAATGAAGTACAAGTAAAATAAATCAGTTGTCTGTAAGGGAGAAATGAAATCTATTCCCAGAGCGACGGTTCCCACGATGCTGTCTGTTGTGCCACTTTCCGGACGGACCAATGTGTGCCAGCGCTGTTTGCAGCCACGTGGGTAAAGCTGGGAGGTCTCTGTGCAGTCGTGTGGCTCTGTGCCACACCTCCTGCTACGTTCCCACGAGGTGGTGAGTGAGCGAGGAAAACGGGGGTGTGTCTGTCAATGTACGTGTCATAACGGACTCTGACATGATCCCCCACGATCCCTCAGTGCAGTTTACTCTTGCATCATATCCTGTATCGTAAGATCACCCCACCCCCTTTTTCTAGAGCTGGCGCGCCAATGTTATCGCGCCCGCATGTAAATCCACTTGTTTAACATTCTGCTGTTTATTCCAGACCCCCACGGCGTCTGCATATATGCAAAGCAGGATGGGCGGAGAGGCAACGAGGCTGGAGACACACTGCACTCACACACACACACACACACATATATATATATATATACACACGTACACACACACACACAGGCGCCAGACAGATGCTGGATTTTCCTTTTGCCACATGTATGGACCGTGCCAAGGACGACATCGTCGTTTCACGTTAATCCGCCTTTTAATTTTTAAATTGCCTCCGGAACCTGATTTCTTTTTCCCGGCTGTTTTTTTTTTTTTTACTGTAAAATTAATCCACGTTGTGCCCGGATGGATAATCAGTGCCAAGACAAAGACAGACACAAGTTCGCTCGCTTCGTTTCATCTCCTTCCCAGTCAGCGCTGGTTATCTGCGTAGTGAAATGAACGCTTCATTATAATTGCCCGTTGTCATCACGCATAAGACATGTACGCTGAATGCCATTAGCGGCGAACGTTTCTCTCCAGTTATCAGTCCGCATTAGCAAGTTTCAGCGTGCCCAGCGACGATAATTATCAATCGTCGAGGACTCCATCTGTATGCCCGGATCATCAGTTGACGCTGCATAATTGATCACGTTTTTTTTTTCTTCCTGGAAGATAAAACGATAGGAACATCCTCTTCTGCATGTTTTGTTGTGTGCCATGAAGACTCTCCAGTGCCTCTTTTATTGCTGAGTGCATTTTCCCCCTCTTACCTTCTTCTGCTCAAAAAAAAAAAAAACATTTAAGTGCTTCATTCGCATAATAGGCTCTAATTCTTCCCAGCATGGCTGGCTTTCTGATCCATAAAAAAAGGTAGCGAGCGTGATTTGCATAACCACATTCAAATGAGCTCCATTGTGCAGGGTGGCGTAATTAGCCTGGCTCGCTGTGGCTGGGTTAAACTCTGGTTTGCCAGCCGTTGTCATTTAATAAGCGACGTTGTCTCCGTGCAAACTGCTGTTAATTCCGGGAAGACAATAAAAAAATCCTGATGAGGCGTTAGTTTATTCCACAGCGCGATTTGTCGGCTAATTTACACCGGGCTCCGTGTCATCCTTTCCTTAAGCTATCCTCTTTGTCTTGCCTTTGAAATTTACAAAATCCTACAAGAAATCAATACTTAATTGATTATTCACTTTTCTGCAGCTTCAAACAGCTCGCGCGTGCACTAGATCCCACGGCATTCCCTCGTTTTCCCAGGCAGGAGGCAGACTCGGTGGCAGAGCTTGGGGAGGTAAGAGCAGGCAGCGGCGGCGGCAGCAGGCACCCCAATGAGGAACGCAGTGGTGGTGTGTGTTAAGGTGCCAGCATCCTCATCGGGACACGCACTGGAATAGGAGGAGGGAAAACCTCAACACCAAAGGAGACCAGGAATATGGAGAACCTTGATGGTACCACAGATATGGACTATTACTGAAGGAGGGTTTTTATGTGCATGTGTGTGTGTGTGCGGGTGTGTATTTATATATATATGTATATGAGAGCTGCCTTGTTGTGCATGTGGCACCAGAGTGGCGTTGGCACTGTGCCACCTGGTCCCTGGAGAGCCATTTATCACAGCGGGGGGGCGAGGCGCGTGGAACACGCCTCCAACATGCCGTAGGGATGGCAGGAAACGGAATATTACGAAATGCGCGGTCAAGTGATGGGACTGGGGAGGCAAAGCGCATCGAGGAGACAGATGGCAGGTCTGGAATGGTGCCAATGCCGGTGGCGCCGAATGAGTGCACATTGCTGACTCGCCACTTGTTGCGCTGCAGACGGAAGCGGCGTGTGCTTGTAAACGCGCTCACGTGACATCCACACGTAAGAACAACCTGCTCTACAAGTTCCATAAACACACATGTGACACTGCTGAGGATCTGCTCCACCAAGAGCCGTGTGTGTGTGTGTGTGTGTGTGGTTTGAACGCATGTCTGAGAGGGGAGGGAGAGGGGCGGGCAAGGGGTGGGGGTGGCAAGAGCTGCGATGCGGGCTCCCCCTCTTTTGCCTAATGAGAGGCGGAAAGCTGGCATTCCGGGCTCAGATATGCGTCGCATGCAAATACGTGCTGAGTAGACAGCCTCGTCGCTTCCTGACTCTGCTGGACTGTACCACGGATATCGGGTTTTCCAGGCAGCTTCCGTAGACGCACCAAGGGGATTTCAGCCACCCAAAACTCTGTCAGAGGGCACAGGAAACTTGTCCGGAGACAAAACCTGGAGAGGCGGTCTTCTAAAGTCAGGGCAGAGTGTCCAATAAGCGTCTGATGGTCTGGGTAAAAAAAAAAAGAAGTCGTTTTGGAGAAGCCAGGGAAAGGTAGTGGTAGTGGTTGTGATGGGGAGGTGTGTGTGGGGGGGGAAGGTGTGTGTGTTGTGGTTTGTGAGAACGTGTTTGAAGTAGAACAATCTGGAGCTACATTAAGAGGAGAAGGCAATTTGAATTGCCAATGTGCCGATTCATATCTGAATGTTAATTAGATCGGCGTTGGGCTTCACCATGCGAGGCTGGGATGCGCTGCGAGCTTGGCTCGGGGAAACCGCAGCTCGTTTATAGGATAAATTATTCTCTTTTTTTGTACTAGCGCTTAACAAAGATCACTCTCTGGGTGAAAAAAAAAATAGTCCGGAATTAAAATTATTGATCAGTCCGCTGGTCCGACGAGGACAAAGCTGATGTTAGACTTCCGATGCTTTTGATTTGTCTTTTCTAATACAACCTGGATCGTAAAATATCTAATTATAAAATATGAAGATGAGCCCATTGGAACTCTGGGTTGTTGTGATTAATAATTATTAGACTTTTGTATATAAAAGGTAGGTTTGATTATAAATCTTTGCAGTCTGCATGCTTGGATTTGTCCATATTTTCTGTAAGAAAATAAATAAATGCTGTATATAAATCCAATTATGTGCCTATTTTTGTACACATCCTTCGTTGTGTGCACTGCAGCCGCATGGATATACGGTTGCCATGAGAACGCAAATTGCTCATTTATGGCTGACGTGTATATCGAGGTACATGTCATCAGGGTTGAGAAGTCGTTACTGTAAGTGCCGATAATGAGGCGGCGCACAGATACATCCTTGAGAAGAGACATAAGAAGAACTAATTCCAAGAGGGATTTCTCTCCGTCTTCTGTTTTTTTTTTCAACACTCCATGTTAATAAAACTGTGTGTGTCTGTGTGTGTGTGAGTGTGAGTGTGTGCTTTTATGCATGGCTAATCAGTGTTGTTATAACCCCTGGATCACATGACGTTTCAGCCTGATGTTTCAGTGTCATCTGTGTGAAAGCGTGTAGGATGTACTGGACATTATAAGGTATTTAACAGTGTATGTTTATACAGCAATGTCTCGGTTAATTAAACAAATAAGACTCATTCCTGAGCTCCGACACCTACTCGGGAAGGGAAAGGCGACGCGACTGGATTCCATCCAGCACAAATCCTATAGAGAACAAACCCAAGATTGGTCTCCATTCATCACGGAGGTGGAAATGCACCGGCTGAGCATCTGTTTGTTTTTTTTCTTCCTTCTGACACGCAGGGATTTGCCATGGGGAGGTGTGAGAAACTCCTCCTAGCTCATTTAGTACAAAATGAAAACACACTGCAGCACGGTAGCGATTTATTTCAAAACAAAAAAAAAACAAAAAAAAGAGAAAAATATATGCGTTTCATTTTAATATCATGACAATATGAATGTTTTCTCATTAAGCCTTTGCCTCCGTGAACGCTCAGAGAATAAGAAAACATCAAGGTCTCAGCAGCGATGTCATTACCTTAATGGGCTTTCATTCGGCGAGGTCATTAGGCGAGATATTAATGCCGACTCCTGTTTTTATATGCATAGCCAGGCAGCGACTGGGTCACTGGGGTTGAACTTCTCATCTCTTAACAAAGGGCGCTCTGCATACGAGTCCCACATGCACACACCTCAAGTGCTCTTTTATGCATATGCACCCTCTCTGCTGAGATTGAGTACAATATTTATGAGCTCCGAGAGACATGCATATTATTATTGTTATCTGTTTCGGGGAAATAACATTAGCCGGAGCGCTCGGCAATCATCAAATTGCCTGATTTATACATCAATAATGCCGCGCGGCGTCCTTGCGGCAAGAAAAAAAAAAAGGTTGTAAAAATTTGTTTTAGCAGATTAATTAATCAGACGGCGAGTCATGTTCCGGTCACGTTTGTATAAGCGATGATGTCAGAGACAAGGAGGAAGAGAATCCTCAATGCAGTAAAGCTTTGTACCCTGAACCAGTTAATAAACATAACAAGTAATGATATTTATATGTATAAGATTCATAGCTGGGTGGATTGAATATGCTTTAGTGTATGATCAGGGACTACTTTACCACATGTCATAGTCAAGGTCATATCACACACACACACACACACACACACACAACAGTACTGAATCAGAATTCCTCTTTGTTCATGAATACTGTGTTTGCTAACACATGTCTGCAGTCTAAAGTCAATATCTGTCAGATCACACAAGTACTTTTTTTATTACACTTGGGATTTTCTCTCTCTCTTACACACACACACACACACATGTATACACACACACACACACACACTGTACTTCGACTAAATGTGCAAAGTAAATACATGGATTCCGAGTCTTAAATAATGTGAAGCCTGCAACATGGCTGCCACCAAAAGGAAACATGAAGTCATACATTTACACAGAGCTCCACATCCCGAAGCGCCTCTATTAATACAGAGTACCAGTGTGATACAACATGGAGCCCTGTTAGAGCCCTGTTCTGTGTACAATTACAGCTGGACACAATTAGCCTGCTGGCAAAATTCTATTAAAGCCTTGTATTTCAAATGAAGAACCAATGAATGAAAATGAAAAAGCTGATTAAATCATTTCGTGTACACTAATCGTATTATACACCTCGTAGTAGGACTGTGAGATATGACCATATATATCGTTCGAAGATAGAGAGACATCTAACATTTAATATTTCACTTTATCGCCTGTTTCGTTGTGTTGCAAAATACACACTTTAAATGACACATTAAGACGACACACACACAAAACATGTAGGAGACGCACACGGTGCAGACTGGACTAATTCAGAACAGGAGAGGGACCCAGACCAGCAAACACAAAACAAGAACTCGTACCTAAAGGTCTGTGTATTGTTCTTAGTCATTCAAAACCAAAATACAAGAAACACAGAAAATCAGAGATTTTTCATTTTCCTTGTCAGAAATAACAAATACAAAATTTAAAAGCAATAATCATATTTCTTTTCTTTCTTCTCAAAACAGAATACAAAATCACAACAAAACAAAAATCTTTCTCAAACCGGACGTTTATGCTTACAGTCTGTTGTCAAGGCAACTGGGGGGTGCATGAAACTTGTGCCTTTTTTAGCTGCAGACCCAGACGTTTTTCCTGTGGGACACTATAGAGCAGAAAATATCTTTAATTGTTTGATTTTGTATAATTCAACGTATTTAGTGTTTTTTTTTATGTGGTCATTTTAGAAAACGTGCTATATCATGATATGTATCGTTATCGGGATACAAAATTTTGGTCATATCGCAAGTCCTACTTCGTAGACACCATATCATTGATTACTGCCGTTTCTAGGCTCAGTGTTTGACCTAGACACATTCAGCACTTGGATCGAACTAGAACCTAAAGAGCACTTGTGATGTCCAATGGCGAAGAAACATACAACAAAGGCTGTATTAGAAATGGCATACTACTATACTGCATACTGCAGACTACAGTAGTGTATACTGCATACTGTCTCTGGTATGCAGTAGAGTCAGAAAAGTCCATGTATGTGTAGCATACTACAGTCACATGAACTGAGAATTCATCCGAGAGAATTTAAAGAGTCAGAACGTTAAAAATGTCCAAAACATTTTTGTTATTACAACTAATCAGTGTGTGAGCAGGAGGAGGAGGAGGAGGAGGAGGAGGAGGAGATCGGCACTGGTGTCCAAAACAGCTGTAACTGCTTAAAAACTGTTTAAAATATATTTACCTAAATGACTTTAATATTAAGTAATGATGGAATAACATAGCATTGGCGTTAGTAAAGTGGACGGAGCCGGTGAGGCCGTGGTGCCGGGATGCAGTAGACCACGAAGATCAGCTCCTCTGTATACGAGAGAATCTAAGTGGAGTAGTACGTCATCCGGGTACCTGTAGTACACTACAGAGCTCCAGTCTGGTCGCATACTGCATCCTTCATACTACTTTTAGGCAGATTTAGTACGCAAGTAATATGTAGTATGCCATTTTGAATACGGCCAAAGACTGCAGCCACGCTTTGCATATATGACATGCACATTTGAAATCTTTAAGCTGACTGAACGGAACCCTGGTGGGTTCTCCATCTCAGTGCGGTTCTTTAGGCAGGCGAGATTGTGGCCCCATTTCTAAATGAACTCTAGCTCTATTTTATTCAGGTAAGAAAGTGATTCGACTCACCTACAGGAAGTGAATCGTTCACGCTGTATGTCACGCTGTAGGTATGAGCTGCTACACTGAGCCAAAGGACAGAGCTGCAGTACTGCAAACATGCACTCAGAGAAAATAAACTGCAGATGAGTCACACTACGTCTACGTGTCCTCACTTGGGTAAATGTTTGCGATTTCTGCACACACACTCTATGAACTTTTGTTGTTCCATCACTGCATTTCTTACCATGGTGATACATGAGACCCTCAGAGAACATGATACATGAGATCCCTTGCTTTTTATTCACATTTAATGAACCAAATGTGTTGATTTAAGTGTCGAATGATTCGGACTCGGCAAACAGTCAGTCATTTAATCAGTCATTCTCTTATCTGCTATGTCCATCAGGGTCCCGTGGTGACAGGTGTCCACCCAGAATCATTCGGTTCAAGGCAGGAATACACCCTGGAAAGGGTGCCAATCCATCACAGGATATCACAAACACACACAGACACACACCACAAACCACCATGCCCAGGGAACAGTTAAGTTAGTTGCCTTAAGTTAGGAGAGTTAGTTGCCTTGCTCAAGGATACCTCAGTCGTGTCTCGCCCTGTGTGGGGATCGAACCCTAACCACTAGGCCACGGATGCCTCCGTATAGGTGAGGTTGAAAACAATCAACAAACTCAATAACACACTATTATCCAGAGTGACTTACAAAAGTGCTGTGAAGTCTTCATCCATAATTTCATCCTGACACAGGTTCATTTGGTCATCAGTGTAAAAGCTCTGTTAAGTGGAAAGAAAACGAAAAAAAGAAAGAAAAGTGTGGTCAGAGATGTATTTTTATATCTGTTAGAGTGCTAATTAAAGAAGATTTCTGGAATGGGTAGGTGGTCTTTAGACACTGCTTCTTAATCACCAATCTGGAGAAGAGTCATGATGCACTGCACTGACTGAGAGATGGTGAGACCAGTCGAGCAGTACCAGAGAATCTCAGGGAGCATGGTACAGTGGAAAAAGTATTAACGCTTTTACAAATGTCTAGCAAGGAAATATTTCTCCAGCATGGCAATTCCTGAAATTCCAGAAAAGGCAGCATTTCCAAATAAAACTGCTACTTTTCACTATAACCTCTGAACCATTATCGTGGTCGTTCTATTGAAGGTTAACCAAGTATGCATAATCTGGTATCTGCACAACTCTAACTACAGCATCACTAAGAAACGCTTGTTTAAAGTACACTTACAGGTCAGCGGTGGCTGAATCATTTTATCATGGATACATCTAAGAAAAAAAAATGAAGGACAGTAATTGTAGCGTAGTGCATGGCGATGACAATTTGTGAGGCTATTGACTACAAATTCTCAGTCAATAGGCATCTGAAGAGGCAAACAAACATCTCATTCTCCATCGCATGCATCCTGAACACTTCAACGATGGGACCTTCAGCTAACAAACACAACAGTCCACTCTCTAACCTCTGAAGAGACCTTCAAGACATAAACAGTGGAAAGAACCAATTACAAATTACAATATAGGAGGAAAATATATAGACTTTTATATTTTTCATGAACAGAGTCGGTCTTTGTGTTCGGATGTATGCATTTCTGATGTATGTGAAGATAATCAAAAGGCAGAAAGGACAAAAATAATCATAAAGGACTTTTTTTTTTTCATGCTAACTGCATGGAAACAGCGTAGCCTTGAGCACTATGGAAGGAAATGCATGAGAAAATGACCAATTAGATGAGACCTACAAAGAAAATAATCTGGAACACATGCACTAAAAAAGCAAATGGATTCATATGAATGCTAGTTCATGACACTTGATCTCACTTTTGCCTGAGAAAATGATCTGTTGCACAAAACAATTTAAACTGCAGGAATAGCATTGTCTGAAACGTGACGTCAGAATGAATGCAGGACATAAACGTGTGGAACTTGTCAAAAAGGACACACTTTTACATTCATGCCAAAAACATAACTGCACTTTACTGCTCCCACAACCAGTGGGATAACTGCACTGTTCCCTCCCTGTATTTACTGTTTACCATTCATTAGTATTGTATACTGCCTTGTGTATTGTCCTGTGTATTTATTGTATGCTGTCTTGTATTATTACACATGCTCTTGCACACATGCACTTTATGTTATATCATGTAGTTTGTTTCTCTATGTAGCACCTCGGTCCTGAAGGAACATTGTTTCGTTTCACTGTCTCCTGAACACCACTGTCTATGGTTGAATTAAGCAATAGAAGACGAGAGGGAGTGTGTTATCGTGAATAACGTCACGGCTGTGATTTGGTCGCAGGCCTGAGCCAAAGGCGAGTACCGTAGATCATCACAGCTGTGACGTTATACAACAGTTGTTTACAAAAAAAAGAAACAAATTGCAGGCTGAATATGCTTTAATCTTCCGCTAAAAATTGTTTGTTTGTTTACTTACTTATTTGGGTAATGGCGTTATTTGTATATGTTAATGTGCACATTTCCATTCATTGTGCAGTTATAAACAAAATGCTTCTCTGTAGGATGTGGACAGGCATCAAACAGGCCAGCTGGCTTCAGAGTCACCAAATGGATCAAATGTTATCTAAAAGTTATCTAAAAGTCGTCCATTTTATTAATTTATCATTTGGTATAAACACAAATACAAAACAACTCGTGGTTTGTGTGCCATTACTCAGCAACACATCACTCGTAACTCATTAATCGTTACTCGTCAGCGGAGTAATACAAGTTAGAACGCTTGTTAACCAATCAGAATGCAAGGTCAGAACTAACTGTTGTATAAATGACAATAAAAACCACCTGACTTGACTTGATATAGCAGTCACCTGTCAGACATGTTTGTAGATGTACCAGGGGTCTCGTGGAATGCCATATAAACAAACCTCATAACATTATACAGCCACTACCAGTGTAATATTTGGTATAGACTCGTTTCTGTCAGTTTTCATGGATCTTCAGTGTACGTTTGCTGTCTGTGTCTGTATGTACTTTAAATGTGAGCTTTTTATAATCAGGACATTTTCATCTGGTTTAAAAAAAAACAAATTGATAAACTTCTATCATTGTGAATTTCTATCATCTTTAAACGTACTAATATGCCATTCAGGCACAGACCACAATATGAAAACTGTGGACGCAGCTGACCACAGACGCAGTGTCTGTTCTTCTCTTTGAAGAACAGCTGAATGTACTGTTCATTATAAAACCCTGCATCTTCTTTCACTAGAAAAGAAAATCACGGCACTGAACAGAACCTACAGTATTGAAAGTATTTTAATGATAAAAATCATCTGAAAAACAAAAAGTTCAACATTAACGCAGATTATTGTAGACACTACTGAGGCAAACATGCTAAAGAAAGCCAGTTAATGATCAAACATACAAAGAGCAAAGAACACGGAAAGCTCATTAATACGGTTATACACACAATGTCACAGCCGACAGCCTCCGGGCTGTACAGTCCAATCTAACAGAGAGGCCTGAAGACGCAAAGAAAACGCTCATGAATTTTAACCGAGACGAGAAAACGTTGCAATTGTAATGCAAATGAGGCCTATGATTTGTTATCATAAACATGGCTGTGCAAGAGCAACCGTAAAGCTTTATCGGTGAAAGAGTTCATTTAATTAAAGATTGGACTATACGTGGCAGTTAGAGCTGTTGCGTGTCTGCATGCTGCTCACGCTCTGGGAGATTATTGTAAATACGCCCATTGTGAAGGAGTGCACTTCAAGGGAGAGAAAACAAATATTTGGTCCCACCAACGCCCGAGACGAGGTATGATGAGCTCCATTTTAAATCAGCGTCTGTGAGTGGAATGGCTTTCAGCACAGTCATATCTGCATTCTGAGCTCCGCATCTCGTTTTTTTTTTTCTTTTTTGTTCTCAGCTGTAAATCGAGAGCTCGAAATAACACAAATGGGAAACAGCTCCAATCTCCAATTACAACTGTTGTGAGCAACTGGGAATTTCTCGATACACGTTTTCCAGCCAAGGGAAGCAACATGCACTTGTTTGTATGCAAATGCGATGACCCGTGTGTTCCTCTGTGATATATCAGAGTTAATATCAGCAGAAAAGGCGTTGGTTAAAAAAAAAGCGGATAGCCTTAAAGGAGAAGTTCATCCTGAAGCACATTAAATACATTTTTACTGAAATATACATGATGTCCTTGGAGATTTAGGCGCTAATTTGCTGCTGTGTTTTCGTTATCTGTGTGAGTCACAGATCCTGTGAACCGAGCTGACGTCACAGGGCGACGGTGTTGTTGCTAGCACAGTTTCATCTGCATTTAATGGACAAGAATAACCTCAAATATACAGAAATGATATACAGATTTCACCGCTGGCTCCTGAGCAAGCAAACACTCATTATTACTGATGTCATGTTTAATGCTATATTAATGAGAAATCCAGTGCAGTGGATGCAGTTACAGAAGCTCGGCTAGTCAGCCATCTGTGAGATGTCGTGATGAGGATATCAGCATGAAGGTTGAAGATTAGGAGGCTGATCAGTTAGAGCTGAGCACGAGGCAGCTGGACAGACTGAAGCACTAAAGCACTGTTACACTGCTATCTTTAGGTGAGGTCTATCAGTAGGCAGTCGAACGGCATTGTGGGTAATGTAATACACCGTCAGTGAGAGAACTCTTGAAGATCACGTGTCAATTATAAAGATTAACGTGCAAGTCGTTCAGGTGGATTTCTGCTTTAAGGAGTTTTAGCGTTTGGTGTGCAACACAAATTGATTGCATGTGTTTTTTTTTAAGCTAATAATTAGGCATCGCTGGCAGCTTAAATAAACCCCGCTGGTATTGATGGAAATGTTAGAAAGAGCTCTGGAGCACCAGAGAATCACAATCAGACTGATTGGAGCTTGTGAGTCTCCTGTGTACACGGCCTTTTGCCTATCAGAAGTCAAACCTCCCTCTGTCTCCCTCTCTCTCTCTCTCTCTCTCCTCTTAATCAATGAGAAGGCATCCAGTATATTAGCGCTGTCTGGAAGTTGGAATTTCAAACAGACACAAGGCTCAGACTGAAGCTCGCTTCAGATGTCTCAGCAGGAAGTGAAGGTTTGCTTTGACAATGATTACCTTCAAGCCTCTTACAGCTAATTGGAGAGAGGTCTCTAGGTATCGTCCGGCATTTTATACGATTTAGATGAAACCTGAGGACGACGTTCTCCATGCTCGTAGCGCCGCCGGGAATCAGGTGTCAAAGTTCAGGCATGCCGAATGCAAACGGACACTTCTTTTGCAAAGAAGCGACATTGCTGTCTTTATTACAACCGACTCATAAACGCTGCTGTTTGTCGATTTTGGGGAATGCATCACCGACCAACAGTGTTTCCCCTTAAAGTAGACAAAATGTTTAAATTATCATTTGGCTTCAGGCCAGAAACAGAGAGCTGCTGTGTTAAGCTAAAGGCTTTGATCTTAAGTGAATTTAGGCAGGGCAATGCAATTTCACAATCCAAGTACGCCAGCTGTTTAAAGTTAAACTTCCAAGGTAACCATGGCGCCGTGTGCCTGCAATACAGACGATAACATGTGGAATAAGTTTGGATGCGTTCCTGCAAACATCCCCGCTTCTCCCCCCACCGGCTTTTAGGGAGCGCCATTGCTAAGACATTAGTTATATCAGGTAAACAGGATACAGGTCACTGATAAAACAATATATACAGTCCAAAATAAAAACCCTCCCGGACTCCTGACAGTCAGTAACCCCTTATTACGCTAATTTAGAACAGTTAGGGGTTAGTTGAAAAGCCAATGCTAATTACTAACCAACATGATTATATTTACAAAAGTAATTGGGTCTTGGCTGGAAATACATATTCATGCACGTCAATCAGAGAAGCAGCACGAAAAACAAGTATCTATTACCTAATTATGGATAGTTAGTTCATTTGTGAGGGTTCCTTTTTTTTTTTTTGTTAAATCGCCGCAGTGTGGAGTTCGAACATTTTTGTGGTCTGTCATTATAATCTAAAATACACTGCGCAATGCAAAGCAGACAGCCTGCAATAACATAAATATGTGGCTTGGAAAAACAGGTATGAGTTGGCCAAGGAAAATTAAAAAAAAAAAAAAGACAGTAAAGTAAAGGAAAGCCATCCAAAGAAAATCTTAAACTGTGTTTCTCATGGAAAGTGGGAGATGTTTGGTGGACGGAGTTGTACTTTTAACACAATGCTTTGGTTTAAAAGGTGGGTGAAGTCGTGAAATCTTTCACGGTAGTGAGTTTAAAGTGAAACTGTTAAGCCCCGATCATGGGCGTGTGAACGGAGGGTGCTAGAGCGAGGTGTGCACGCTGTGTGGTAAAGTTAAATATACCTGCTAAAGGAGTAAATAATGATAATGCACGGGTAATGATATGGAAAAAAATTCAACTGCTTTTGGTTGTTCATCATCCGACGAGAGGTGAGTCGCGACTATAAATAGTGCTTTCAGAAAATAGAAAATAGTGTGTATAAGAGAGAGAGAGAGAGAGAGAGAGAGAGAGAGAGAGAGAGAGAGAGTCTGTGTGTGTGTGTGTGTGTGTGTGTGTGTGTGTGTGTGCTAGTAGTAGTAGAAGTACTAAGAGGCTCCATAGGCACTAGGCTGCCTGTCCCATATGTAGGCAGGAGTGATGAATGTGCGCTGGTGATCAGGATCCTCATTAAATAAAATGTAAATGAGTGTTGGAGGAGCACGAAGAGGAGGAGGAGGAGATGGTGGCGGTGGCGGTGGTGGTGCTGGTGAATAAAACAGTCCTGCCAGCATGGTGGAGATCTAATGAAAATGGCTGGTCATAAAGCAGCACCAGTGACAGTGCTCCGGGCTGCAGCGGCATGCCTGGGGTGAGCTTCAAAATGAAGCACCCAGAAAATGAGAGCCGGGGCGCGTGTGGAGGGGGGAAAATGGATGGCAGCCACGCTCACCAGCACCGCAGAAACTAGCGGGAGGGATCTTCCAGGCAAGCAAAACAGCTTAAAGCAGCTGAATGTAACACAGGAGAAAATTAATAACGGCAAAAAAAAAAAACATACAAGGGGGAGGAGGAAAGTCGAGGAGGAAAGTCGAGGAGGGTGGGGGGGTGGTTGGGGGTGCAGAAAAAGAAGTAGAAGTAGAAGAAGAAGAAGGAAGGAGACATCCCACACACCAGACAGCCATTATGCTGCTAAAAAAAAAGGAGCCTGGTTTTTGTTAAGATTATTAAAACAAAGAGAAATACACAGGATTGGGCTGATTTATCGCACTGGTTGAGAACTGTTTGTGTTTCCCTGCTGCTGGAATGCAAGAACTCAGCCTTGTCCAAATGTATAAGCACGTCTCAGCACTTATCACAGACATGTTCTGCGCATTAGCGTTGCGTACGAAGCAGACACATCGAAAGATCTTAGCGAATATTACTGATACTCGCGTGTGCAGGAGGAGAACCGTTCCATGGCGTGGACACGCTGAGGACGGGATTGACCGCTGTCCCAGATCTGCTTGTGCCACCTGATAAATGCATGTGTAGTTCCTGGACGTTCACACACAATGCAACAATAATAAAGAAGAAGAAGATGAGGTGGTGGTGGTGGTGGTGGTGGAGGGGGGGGCGTTTTATTCCTCTTACGCTACAAAAATGCTTACAATATTTAATTTATTCATTTCTTTTTTTTATTTATTAACATCGTACTATTTTCTTAACCTGTTCATAGTAACGTTTAAATGCAATGGACAAATCTGTAATAATCATGTTGGAAAGATTGCATAAGCCATAACATATGTTTATGTTTTAGGTGTAACCCTACACACACACACACACACACACACACACACACACACACACACACATATATATATATATATATATATATATAAATATATATATATACAGAAGCTGCGACCCACAAAACTGTCACAGCAATCAGAGCTCCAAGTGATCTGGAATTAAGTTCTGCAACCAAGCACCATGGCAACAAACATCCCACAGTTTGAATCCACACACACACACACACACACACGCACGCACACACGCACGCACGCACGCACACACGCACGCACGCACGCACACACAGATATGGCTGGATTAATAAACGTCTGACAGAGCACTCACAGATCTCCTTTCCATCCAAGAAATAGGGCGAAGTCAATTCCAGCTTGTGACAATCCTAACTGTGAAAAATGAGGACTCTGATTCCTTTTCCTTTTGATTCTCCCCAATTCTGCCCCGATAATTCGATGGGGCGTGTGTGTGTGTGTAGGTGTGTGTGTGTGTGTGTCTGTGTGTGTGTGTGTTTGTGTTCCATTTTAATGAGATGACAAATAGTTATATAAGTCTGTTTCATCTTGTTGATCAAGCTCTATAATTGTCCTAATAATAAAGGGATTTAGAACGAACGCTCCACTTATCCCTGAAGAAAAATCCTGATTCGTTTTGGTATTGCGCTCTGAGGAGAATCTTGACCTCTTGGGGTCAAATCCCCGGAGGGTCGGACACGCGGGATGTGAGGTCACGCAGTCAGCCCCTCAGAACACACAGCGGGCTTTGAGGCCAGAGGAAATATTGGTGCTTGAAGGTCATGCTGAGACGTGTAGTGGAATGTTATGGTGCTTTACCGTGTTGGGGCACCGCCACAGTCTGAGTGACGGTGCCATGCTGCTTTCTCAATCGAAACATTCTGGACTGCAGATTAGGCCAGAAGGATTAGATTAGACCCAAAACGTCCACTTATCTTAAGCCTGATCTGTCTCTGGGAGAATTCATGAGCTAGTTTTTACATCTTTACTTTCTGGACTTGTGTAGGAGGCATGATGTAAAACCAAAGGTTAAAATTCTTCCACTGTGTGCACACATTCTGTTAAATATTATACGACCAAATATTAAGCCACCTTTTTTTATGTATCGACTCTTTATCTTTGAAACGGCCCCCAAAATATTAAGCCACAAAACAAATAAGTAAATGAAATGTGCACGATCTAGACTTTCCTGTTAATTATTGTAGACACTGAAGTGTGAAACAACTGAGACCTGGTACACACAAGCCTATGTAAAATACACAGGCTGGTGATGGATCCATAATGGTTTGGGGTTTGTTCAGCCTGCATTGCTCCACTGGACCCCTGGTACATCTACAAACTTCTCTGACAAGTGAACACTATGTGTGACGAGTTTGTGTCCTCATGGGTTTGGCCTCGTCCAACAGAACAATGCACCACCACACATGTCTACAGACGAAAGCAAAGTTATGGTTAAAGGAACACTTATTTGAGTTTGTGGTTTTGCCATTTACACTCAGATCATAAGATCTCAGTGATATAAAACACATCCCACACCTCAGAATACAACAGAAGCCTTCTGCAGGACGTACAGTGTTCATTGCCTACAGAATATTTCCACAAGCTTGTGGAGGACCAACCAAGCCTCAGACTGGTGTTGTATTAGACTTTACACTGATTTCCAAATCATTACCGGATGTCCAAAACCAACAGAATCGATTTAAGCATGAGTAGGATTTAGGTTTATTTAGTTATCCATCAGAGGATGCACCTTCACCTTCTTACGACTAGTTCACACAAGTCATTTTGGAATCTTGATGTTGGAAAAAAAAACCCATGTTGAAAAGCAAAGACAACACTGGAGTGAGTGCACTGAGTGACCATGATCCAGTTTCCCTTCCTTTTCTATTTTTCATCTTCACATCACAAACATGCCTCAGTGTCACACATAGAAGACACATACATATTAGAAGTGCACTATTTTAACAATGGACTCCTCAAGTTCAGTGAGTTTCTTACATGTCCACTGTTCTGTACATTCATCCATCAAATGTGAGACAATGACTCGGCCTTCAGGATTCTCTATTATTCCTCCATTCATATAATATGTGCCATTTATATATAAAACACAAAGATGGCACGATACCATGTTTTTATTTCTGAGAACAATGCTGATGCTGGGACCTCAAGTACAGTATTATCTGATACGGTAAACATATGACATGTTTTGTCATGTCGAAATGCTGGAGAAATAAACTCTTCAACTCAGATAATAAGTATAATCAATGTAATACACCTAACATTGAGGTACCAGAAAACCAGTACCCCAGTCTAAAACTTGGTAGGTACCCCATGGCGATATAGGTGTGAATGTCAAAACCCCAAACTCAGATGAGAGTTTCTCTAACCATGATTTAGTGTCTCTAGACATGTGTGAATGCAGGACATGAACTGGTGTAACTAGTCAGAGAGGAGACACACATAGTATTCACTGGTCAGAGACATTTGTAGATGTACCAGGGGTCCTGTGGAATGCAGGCTAAACAAACCCCAAACCATCCACCACCATTAGCCACCATGTATTTTGCACAGGTTTGTCTATACCTAATTTTCTGGCACTTCAGTGTAGTATAAATATTTTTTTTATTTGGAAAAATCTGTTTTGTCTCTTCTTTCAGCACCTGATCCAGCACTATTTTCTCATTTCACCCTGATAGAGTTCCTGGGTATCAGATCGTCACTGTCTCTAATAAAATAGGCATTTTCTTGCTATGTATAAATAACGAAGTGTTCAGTTTCTACAGCTTACTATAAGTAAGTCGGATTCACAAGCTCTCATTCATGTCTCATTCATGCCGTTGACGGCCACCGACTTCGAACAGCGCCCGTAACCCGTCGCTGCAGGGAAGACGAAGCGCAGGAGCGGCGCTAAGAATAATGCAGAAGCGTTTGTGTATTGGACTCGTTACACACATCAGATTCAAGAATTCACCGTGACTATTGACTGTTGCCGTCAAATCAGAAGAACAGGGTTCGATTACTAAGTCGTGCCCTGGAGTCCTGTCTGTGTGGAGTTACCTTGTTGTTCCAGCGTCAGTGCGGGTTTCCTCTTGGAGCTCTGGTTTCCTCCAACAGTCCGAAGACCGGCGGTCAGGTGAATTAGGTGTGTGTGTGTGTGTGTGTGTGTGTGTATATATGAATGTGATTGCCTGTATGAACTGGTAACCTATCCAGTGTGTTTCTCTGCTCTCCACTCACTGAACCCTAGGATAGACGAATATGATAAGCAGCGTATATAATAAATGAATGGACGATATTGCGTACAGTACAGGGGTCTAGTTCACGGTGTACATGGCAAGATGTATGGAGTAACGATGAAGTCTTTATTACTCCAGCGTTCGAATCTGGATCATCCCTCATTTCTGTAGCGAATAGCTCAATCCGTCTAATAATTCGCAGCTGGGCAGATTTATTTTCTAATGAGACACACCTGGGATCTTTTCCTTTGTTTCTAACCACTCGAGAAGTCCATGTCACATCGGAACAAGTTGCAGTCACAGGTGGAGCAAGTCGTGCAGTAACGAGCGCCCACATCTCTGGCGCTGATACAATCAGAATTACATAATGAATAATTTGTCAGAAAGGAGACATGACATCAGAAAGCATGTTACGCCGAAGCCAAAATGTCTGCTGGCAGTGTGGATCGTCTCTGTCTGTCTGTGAACTCGCTGTTCCCTGTACACCCACAGTTTTTCACAGGTAAGCACTTAAGACATGGCACACACACACACACACACACACACACACACACACACACACACACACAGACACACACAGACACACACACAAAGACAGACACGCTTGTGTCTATATCGCAATATATGTAGACGTGTTTTTCAAATGCAAAAATCCTCCTCCTCTGGGACATACTTTTAGCTTCTCTTTTTCAGGATACAAGCTGCCCTTTGAGATTTTAATAGGAAATAATAATCTAAGCAGTGTGTTTGGTTCCTAGCGCCGTACTTAATTTCTTTCAAAACAGAACCAAACACTCTGGAGCGGACCAGAAACTGTATTCGAACGGCCGCGGTTCTGCTCAATTCAGAACATATTTCCCCAAACTCCAATGTAATAAAACAGCAGAGTGATCCACATAATGAATAGAGGCTGCTTTAATGTGACTTCCTGATGGATTTTTCATGGTTCAGCGATAATTTTGCAAAAACTCCACACCTGCAAGTTTACTCGAATTACCTCGGCTGAATTCTCTCCCCGAATTTATGAGAATAAACAGTTTGTTTCATTTTTTGTCGCTAAGACACAACTCCACATCCAGAGAGAGAGATTATCCAATACTTAAGGCTGATTTCTGAGGAAGCCTTATGGGCTCGGCTGAATGAGAACCTTTGAAAAGAACAAAGCATTAAAATGCACTTCTCCTCTGTCTCCGAACGAAAAAAAGGAGCCCCGCTATTTTTTATTATTTTTTTCCGCTCTGCCGAAAAGTGGTGTATTAACTTCGCCCCGAAGTGGCAGAGATGAACGAGTAAGAGAGAATAACTGGCGGCCATGTTGCTGAAGAAAGTTTATTGGTTTGTGGCTTCACTTGAGAGAAAATGCCACGTTTTTGGAAAGTGTTTGTTAAAGTACGGAGGCATGAATTCCAAATAAAGATGTTTGGCATTTTAACTTCTTAGTCTTGTCAGAAAGAAATGAATTAAATTATACAAGATGAATACGGTGTAGGCAGGATAACTGTCAGGAACCATTTCACCAGCTAAAAACTATTTTTAAAGGCAAAAAGAATAATAATAATCATAAAAATTTTAATCCCTCTGCAGTGTTTACCATCTCACATTATAATTTGATTCACCTAATGGCGGTCTATCAAAAATAGTTTCCACTTAAACTTTTTCAATGAATGAGCTCAATAATCACTGATATAATAGTCAATCAGGAAATCAAAGTCAGTAAATACTGTAAATACACAGCAAAAACTGTATAACATTTTTACTTTTATATATGTTATGTTTTATATATGTACCAGAAAAACTGGTAGAGTTACACCTGGCAGTGGCTCCATAATGGTACAGGGTTTGTTTAGCTGCCATTCCATGGGACCCCTGGTACATCTACAAATGTCTCTGACAGGTGAATACTATGGCTAGGTCCGAAATGGCATACTTAAATACTACCTACTAGCTTGAAGCGAGTACGTACTGCTTAACCGCTAGTCTAGTACACACTTCTAGTATGCGAGCGTGTAGTATGCACATCACCTCGGACGCTCTTGATCCGCCATCTTACCAACAACCTTTGACCCATGACTTCACACCGCTCGAGTCCCACACAATTATTTATAGTTACAATTTTAATTAACTTTTAATTTCATTTGTAATTAAAAAATGTTCCCCAGCTCCGCCTACACTGAGAATCATAAACTTTCTCTGTCTGGTTTACAGATAAAACAGGCTCTCAGTTCACTCACAGTGCATTATGGGATACGTCAGACTCAGATAGTGTGCTGGTGGAGCGTACTAGCAAATCTCTCCTGACCTGGTAGGACATCTGGGAACCTTTCACATTCTACCTGATAAATACTAAACCTTTTACATACTACCTGATACATACTAGTTATTCAGACACACTATGTTGTGTCGCATACTAGATTTGCATACTAACTAGTATAGGAGTGTGTGTCTCCTTTCTGACAAGTTACACCAGTTTATTAATTCTGACAGGTTTGGTCTCTTCTAACAGGACAATGAGCCACAACACACGTCTAGAGAGGGTCATCACACACACACACACACACACACACACACACATTCACCATCTAGGGGCAATTTATCCCCTAGTAACCAGTCCACCTACTGCTGTGATGTGGAAGGACATTGGAGTGTTTAAACCAAAAGCGTTAAAGGTGTTATTTGCGTTTGTACTTTATACTTGGCAGGATTTTTGATGCATCGTATTACTTTTGATAGCCACAGTGCATGTGGCGAGGTTAAGTTTACGTTTTTGCTGTGAGAATCCACAATTTCTGCAACACTACTCAACACTCATAGTACTTGGATCTCAGCATGTAAACCTGAAGGTTTGATCTAGCTCGTAATTTCTGAACCAACGCATTCGGAAAACAACAACACACAACGTGACCATTTATTAAATTGCTGCAGATCAGATTCAAACAAAAAGTCCGGTAAAGTTGCACTGAATAATTCTATTCATTTGTAATCAAGGCTGAGGCACCGGGTCCGTCCTTTCTGCTGTTTGACAAGAGTAATTCATCTGTGCCATCCATTCGGAGAGTGTCACTGAAGGAGAAATTGACCAGCAACCCTCATGTTTCACCAGCTCTCTACAGCGGCAGGACCTCGGGTATCTATTTTCCATCACGCTACCTGGCTCCAGGTTCCTCCAGTACATCATCAGTCATTTAAAGCAATTAACCACTTCCCAGCAGAAATGGTATAGTATTGCTGAGCGAGACAGAGAGGGCGATTCAGAGAACCATTTTCTTCAAAATCCTATTAGAAAGGTGAAAAAAGAGAAAAGTGCTGGCTGTCGTACGACGGAAGGGTTTTGTTTAAGGACTGGATGGTATTAAAGTGCAGATCAGCTACTCATGGTTCATTTTTATTGTTCTGCTGGAGAACTGTGTTACTATCGTTCTGTTAAAATGTTCAGACTTATTAAGTTTTAGTTTTAGTTGTCTGTAAGAGTTTGTCTATAGTCCATATACTGTATGCTTACTCGTTTATCGAATAATCACTCTTTACAAGCGTGGTGAGCAGAAAAGCATGTCTAAATGAAGACGGTTTAGGTATTCCTTTTAAATTGGCCGGTGAATGTATGATATTTTATCCTGTATAGTACAGATTAAGTATGAGTATTTAGAATAAATGTTTATAAGTGCAAAATAAAAGCTACTTAATCCTACAAAGATGAAGTATACTCCTAGAAAAAGTGGTACACCATTGAAAAAGCCTGGTAGCACAGACTACATGAACAAAGTCCATATTTCTGTGTCCCACGATGCATTGAATAGCATCCCAGATGTGTTCAAAAATTTTGAGATCTGGTGACTTAGGTGTGAATGACAAAACCCCGACCCTAGATGAGTTTTCATCTAACCATAATTTGGTGGCTCTAGACATGTGTGTGGTCACGCATTGTCCTGTGCGAATGAATACAGGACACACAAGTCATCAGAAAGGAGACACGGATAGTGTTGACCTGTCAGAGACGTTTGTAGATGTACCAGGGGTCCCATAGAATGGCAGCTAAACAAACCCTATATTGTAACAGCTACCATCAGCCTATGTATTTTAGATAGGCTCGTCTGCACCAGTTTTTCTTTCACTTTATTACAGATATATAATTATTAATCTTAGAATTAGGAATGAAGTCACTGTAACTACCAATGTCTATTAGAACATTTTTTATCTAACATCATTTTAATATCTATATTTATTTACACAGGAAAACACGAGTATATCATGAGGACATCTGCCAGTTAGCATTATAAATTTGCTACAACTGAAACATGACAGAAATCTGAAAAATCCAAATTGTGTTTCATTTCTGTCATTTCAAGTAGCACAATTTTTTAAGATATGACCTCTTCTTCTTAGATTGCTTCTGGATTGACAGCAACGTGACGCTTAGGTCATGTATAAAAGGAAGAATTCACAATGAAGGGTGAACTGCGTCTTCCTCCAAGTGTGTTATATCCGTCCTTGAGGAGGAAAAAAAAGATCTATATGGGTTTATTCTTACTGAAGGATGTACTGTATGTATAGAAGTTATAGAAGAATACTGTTATTCTCTAACCTGAAGGCTTGTTTACGTTTTAAAGATCTCAGTGTCTAAAGTTTACACAGCCAACAATGACATAGACACTAAGTCAACACTAATGTATACTAGCGTACATTTCTTAGCTCAATGTAATATAATATATAATAATATAATAAGTATGCATTAGTATATTATACAAAAATATTTCACATGTTTAACTACAAATTTAGTTACGTAGCTACGAGTTACGTATTAGTAACCAGCTAGCTATGAGTTTTGACTATTAGATTATACAAATTATTAAAAGCACAGACCAGCAGCACAAAATTACTAGGTACCCATGCATCCATACAGTTAAATATTCATGTTATTGTCATTATTTAGATGGCTGTTAGCAAAGAATAAATGTTTCAGTCAACAGATTATTTACATTATAAAAACAATTATTCATTTTAACCTTGTTTCAGATTAAAACATGTATAAATGTTTTCTTTAAACACTAAACATCAGATAATATGAAAGTGTCAAAAACATAATTACAGAGAAAGTTAAGTTTCTATCTTGTGATGCTCAACAGTCTGAAAGCGTTTTATTTATTTATTTATTTATTTATTTTCAAATTCAAGAAATATGGCTTAAAAGACTGTTGTTAAGCTCCGCCCATGCTGTTCTATGTGTCATGCATGTGACGTATTCGGTGGAAAACAACACTAGAAGATGCACTCACATTAATGCAAAAATGACAAAAAAGGGTGTTTAATTTGATTTCTGTCACTGCAGATTCATCCTCTTTATCACATTCAGAAATATCGTCAGAATCTGAAGATCCAGCACTGGGAAATTCCCAGTAATAAAGTCAGTCATAAAGGTGTTTTACTGCTGCTTTGCTCACTGTTCTCCACCAGTGACATCACACACACAGCGTTCGGAAGTTCTGCAGCGAGCTCGGGGTTTTTCATCAATTTAAGAAAAATCATCAATTTTACAGCAAATTAAGCTACTATTTTCATTTTAATTCATGTCTTTATAATTCAGTATCTAAAATGATGTGAAATGACTGGTGGGGTTCATTAGGTGCTACTTAGCCTTTAAGGTGTTGTTTATTTATCATATATGGAAGGAGTCTCCAATGTTAGCACGTCAAGTTGTCCAAAATCGTCCGACATCAACAGTTTAATGTTAAAATTTAAATATATATGAGAAAGGGAAAACATTTGAATAAACTATAGAGATATCACCTGTAAGAAAGGGCTCATGTCAGGATGCACATGCAGGTCAGTCTTTAATAACAAAGTTCAAACAAACGAATCAAAACGAAGGTCAGGGCAGAAATAAGGTCAAGTGACAGACAAGCAGCTGTGGACGGGGCTAGACAGTAATTGCCGTCTAAAGTACAGGCAATAGTCAAAACACTGGGTCAAATGCAAACAAACAAAGAAAGCTCATGCTGCAGCCTTTAGATGAAACTCTTCTACCTCATAACCAACTACAGAAACACAGGGCTTTAAACCTGACGCATGGGACAACTGAACATACAACACACCAACACAATATAATGATAACATGTCTAGTTATATTCACATAGACGTCACTCACGTGTCCTGATTGAGGAGGAAATTATTAATAAACCCTATATATACATTTAGTGTTATTTTTGCATGTTTAGAGTTACAGAGGATGACAACAGCTCTTAGAAGTCACTGCTCGCTTGTCGCCTTTAGATCCCTTTGTTTTGGTGCTTGATGTTTCTGGCCTTCATGCCACAAAGTCAATAAAACTTGTTAAGAACTGCTATCTAAATTTGCCATAAAATGTCTGATCTTCTGAGGCTCCTGTGAGGTTTCCTAGCTTGTCCTATTATACAGTGAGTTTCTCAAGACGCCGCCGATGCTAACTTTAATCGTATATTATTCTCGTGCAATGTGAGTAAAGAAGACCCGTGCTACCTGACTACTCCATAACCATTTTCCCCTCAATGTTGTTCATTACGATCAGTCCCTAATTACATTACCATCTTATCTATGAAACCTAAGCCTTTGCTAAGAGACAGACTGTATTTACCTTGTACTATATGCTATAACATTACCTAAGGGGCACCCTATAGAAATCTAACATGGATCGTCCATTTATATATATATATACAC
>JAOVVF010000026.1:2000624-2016481 GCA_028565595.1 Duopalatinus emarginatus
CTCTCTCTCTCTCTCTCTCTCTCTCTCTCTCTCTCACACACACACACACACACACACACACACACACACACCCTCCATCCCTTCTTGATGGACGAAATGCTGTCTCCATAGCAATTACCTAAGTCTTTTATCAGTCATTTCAAAGGAGGAAAATTAGAGCAATTGTGTCAGGACAGTCATATGGGCAGAAATTGCACACTTACTCGGACCACTTACGTCTGTGACTTTGTTCCCGTCTGATGAAGGCTATTGTTCTCTGCCGTGGCTTTCAAAGCTTGATTGGGCTTGAGCAGATGTACTGTATCCAAAAGGGACGCCTTTTGTTTCCTCCCATAGTGGCTTTTTTATATATTTTAGACTTAATTGAATATAAATTACAGGCCTGTCTCTGTTTATACAGAGAGCCTTTAAAGCATATCATAGCATTTGTTTCACTGTCTATAACCAAAAAAAAAAAAAAAAAGCTGCTATTTGAGTGTAGTGTTCGAATGACGAATCGGGCGTTTATGTTTCAGTAATTGAAGAGTGTGTCTTAATTATCAGAATTAAACATCGCCCCTTGCAGAGGACCGATATGTGCATATAGATCAAAACTAGATGAGGAAGTAAAAAAATCAGGCAAATTAAAACGAGCAGGATTTAACTGGTCAAAATCGTGTAATTAGAAAAAAAGGAGAAGTGTAATTGCTGAGAAGAGCTAATCCAGTGCCCCGGGTGGATGGAGAAAGCTCTGCTGATTTCCTTGCCGGGAAACGTTAAGTCAAACATTGGCTTAAATGCTAGCTATCTTCAGCTCGGGGACATGGCAGCCTAATCTATGGCCAGTTCACTGCCCGTGATCCTATACTCTATCTGTCTTAGCATATTGATTTCCGAGCTGTCTTATTGGTTCCTAACATAATTATACCAGGAGCAGGTCTCTTAGTGCAGCTAATACTTTTACACCATGGCATCAAGGGAAGCTTATATCCATGTCATTTATTCAGGCCGGGGACTGAGACTGCTGAAAGGCGAATTTGAGGATTTTCTGAAATGAAAGTGTGAATTGAGGGCAGTCTGAAAAAAATCCACAAAAAATCGATATCTTCTTTTTTTTTAAAAGGAATGCAGATTAATAAATGCACTGGATTTGATACAGAAACGCTGCAAATGAAACAAAACCAATTAAAAGAAAGAACAGGCTGCATAACGCTTCATCAAAAAAAAAAAAAAAAAAATCCCTCATGGAGAATAGCGAGAGTCGTGGCTTTGTGTCAAAGCGCAACGACTCCCCTGTGTCTCATCTTGCAAAATTAGCAGTTTAACAGTGCAATCATTAAAAGAGCAGCGCTGATTGGCTCTTCACTGAGTGTACACATCCTGTCAAGGACACTCCAGCGTTACCCGTGTCTCACAGGAGGCAGAAAGAAAAGGATAAGACAAAAAAAAGGTCAAAGACTATTTATTTTTCTCTGCCTAATTGTTGTCAGAAGCTGACCTGAAACTTCATGCAGGTATTTTTCAAAGTCAGGAGCGGAAAAGGCTTCGGCCATTTATCACTGTTTATTTCTTAAGCAGCCGTACAGCACATGTGAAGCTCGGTTTCATCTTTAATTATGAAAATGTTGCTGTTAATGGATACAGGTGCCTGGTAAATAAGGAAGCTGCCCTGTGACACAGACAAATTAGAGCGTGGTTGCTGGTCACCTGAGGCAGGTGAGGACAAACACGAGGAATTTCTATTATGAGTTATGCAAACTCAGTCTAGTCCAATTGAACCCAGGGAAGTGATACAGAATGAAAAATGAAGCAGGAACAAAAAAATATATATAACAAGCAGACAAAGTGAAATGGCGGACATGGACGTGCAGGACCGCTCATCAATTCGTCGCATGCTCAAAAAGGTTCTTCGCAATACATTTTTCATAACGTCAACAAAAGGAGCGGGCGCCATGTGACACAATGACAATCTGTGGCTTTTAAAGGCAGGACTGTCACTGCGATATCTCATTCTGGTTTTATTCATTTCTTCACAGCGACGCTAAGAATGAAGCAGCCTCTCCTCTCCCTGGAGAGAGCCGAGGCAGCTGTGCATCCGTATGTGTATGTGTGTGTGTGTGTGTGTGTGTGTATGTGTGTGTGTGTGTGTGACTGAGGCACGCTCAAGACACAATCCGCCGGCCATCAGATCACACTGCAATCAGACATTCCTGCACCTTTTCACTCTTCGCTCAGAGCAGGGGGATCAGTGATCTCAGGCCAAGGCATCCCTCAGACAGATCTGTGTGTGTGTGTGTGTGTGTGTGTGTGTGTGAAGTCTTTGTGTTTTCCATACGGAATGATCATCACAGGATAATATATGCACCAGGTTCAATGTTTCCCCTGTACAACACACACACACACACACACACACACACACACACACACACACACACACACACACACACTGACCTAAGAAAGAACACAAACATTGTCCACAAGTCGACTTTAAACTTTTGGGTGTCAAAACGCATCGGGTGAAAGAGACGAGAGACAAAACTGCTGCAGTGGAAGATCTAATAATAAGGCATTAAAAGTTAAAAGCAACATTAAGGAAAGCAGCGTCGCAGAAAGTACAAAACACATTTCCATGCGAGCTGTTATTTGAGTGAAGCCATTTATCTACGATGATCCTAGCTCGTGGCAATCTCGCAATCCGCGTACATCCGTTTTAATAAAATCGCTTTGCCTCAACAGGATTTTTTTATGCACATATTCTGACAAGGTGAGGTATTAATTCACACTGTACTCGACACATCTTGTAAATGACTTTCCCTTAAATCATTCGCAATGTCTAAAAGCCTGGGAAGAAATAATGATTTTTTATTAGATTACCGTTCTTTAAGATGCATTAGACAAATAGCAGGAAATAACACTCTGCGGCCGGGTAATGCAATAAACTTCCAATTATAACACTTATGTACAATAAGTGGGCTTCTACAGCAGAGCTGCACACAAATCATTACATTTCTAATGCAGCCTGGATGTGAAGGCTTTAGACGGGCCTAATATGTTTATCCATCATAAACAAAATGTGCCGATCGTCCCAAAACTGTTCGGAGAGGACGTGATATGACTGCATCAATCATCCTCGGTGCTGTAAATATCCCAGGGTTATCGTCACGTCACCTCGGGCGTCTGTTTCATTTCTCTTCCCGGTGTCCTGTGTGTGTGTGTGTCCTGTATGCCCGAGTCCTGTATGCAATTCATGGTGGCCTGGGAAAACACGTCGGACGTCAGTGTGGGGTAAAAAAAACAAAAAAAAAACAACAACAAATAAAGTGTTGTCTGCCTGCATTGGACTGAACTATATTTTCCTGGGAAAATGGTGTAAAAGTTTTTCTTATTAACTTTCTAACCATAACTTTCTAAACTTCCTGTTAGGCAGAGAAGGAGCTACATTAACAAATGGATAATGATGATGATGATGATGATGATGATGACAGATAATGACAGATGTTTCTTTTTCATGTTTACTATATTGTATTTAACGCAAACGGGATCGGTTGTTTGTTTTGAGGGAATTCGGCGTGCTGGGGTCTTTCGTTGCGATTGGATCAGACTCTCGAGATGCAACTTTTATTCTTTTTTTGACTTCTTGAACACTTTAACATGCTACATTCAGTTCCAGTTCAGGAGAACATCATATAGTAGAAAACGTCAAAAATCTGACCATGTGAAAGATTCTCCCAGGCCACAACGCACATGCCAGAGCACAATCCTGTTGTTTTTATGGGCATTGCACTTGTGTATCTGCTGTTTCTCTGGCTATTGGTTTATAAATATGAGTCCAGTGTTTGGCTGGAGGCTGAGCTGAGCACCCCGTCTGGTCTAACCACTATCATGCAGAACAGAGTGGCTGAATATCCCACGAGCCCTCCACTGGGCCTTTACAAGCGTCAAAGGCTACTGTTTGGCTTCTCCAGCGGAGGGAGAGGAAAAGGGGACCAAAGATAATGAAAGTAAACATGCCGAGACCCAATAGTACACTCTTCTTTCAAATGAAGTTTTTTCCCCTCTCTCTCTCTCTCTGTCTCTGTCTCTCTTTTTTTTAAGTGAAAAACATGTTATTCAGAGAGAGTCAACCTGCAGGGACCAGCTGAGAGACACAAAGGCTGGTGGATGATTGAAAACATCAAACGCTGGTGTTTTCCACCCTGCTGGTGTGGCCTCCGAGATCGCCTCTGAGCTCGAGATGCCGCATTGAACCCTAATGATATTCGAGTACCCTCTCTTTTTTTCTTTTTCTTTTTTTTTGTTTTGAGAAAATACATTGTTCATGCGGGAAATATGCCATTCAAACAACATCAGCGCTCGACACACAGGCAACACATTTAGTATTTATTCATTTCCTTTCTTCGTGGGTTTAATAAGCTTCCCGGGGACTTGCAAAGAATTTTTTTTTTTTCCAGGAGACTTGTGATGTACGTTATGCATTTCGCATAAAAGCCTGGTTAAAACTGTTTAAAGGTCAAACTCAAGCATGATTTCAGAGGACAGTCACCTGGATTCCTGACTCATACCTTTTATTCAGTCAGGTGCCGTGCTTCTCTGGAGTGTTTTGCACATTTACCTTCCCGAATAATCTGATAAAGCGCTGATAAAGAACTAAAATTTAACTTGGGTATTGGAGAAAAAAAGAAACATGCATTAGACTTTCATTAGAGAGGCTTCAAAACCTTCAAAAAGAGAAGTACTTTCCCCAACATATTAAAGTATACAGAAACTTTTGTGGCAGCAAGTCATTTTCTGTTAAATTAATAAGCTTTATTCAGCACACTCGGACAGCGATAAGCGTATTTTTATTTACGTTAAGCTTCGACATTATACAGATTCAATACAATGTGACAAAAGAGGATGAATATTAGCTGTATGTCTTTTAGTCTTTTATTTTAAGTCTAAAATAACATGACAACCAGGATAATTAGCCATAAAGTCATAGATAAAGTCCTTCCCTGAGAAACATGCAGACAAAATGCAGACATGGATACTGACAGGTTTACGATCCAGTCTAAATTTAACCCAAACAGGAACAAGGCGAGGATTTAAAATTCTCTCTTTCAGCCCTGCTTTATCTTCTGGCCTAACGGAAGATTTGTAAGACTTTCATATCTTGTTTTATTTTGTCTGTAGCTTTCAAGCATTAAGCAAAAGTTAGACTCTTCTTAGACTTCTTCAAACTCACTATTCTCCAGTGGGAATACAACTTTTTTTATTCGACACAAAACAAACCCAAAGACCGTCTTGCAGAGTTCAGTGTAGCCGCCCTGTTTGTTGGATTTTACATTTGAAAGGTCATATTGAATAAAATGTCCAAAGTTTCAGTGAATTGAACCAAGCACTCGAAAAATACCGCAGCAGACCTGGTCTACATATACAAAGATACTGGCGACACTAGGAGGTAAACGCAATCCGTCCTGTTCTGCATACATGAGCGCACAGATGCCCATGATTGTCGCTGTGATTGACAGCAGGAGAGACAGTAACGCTTTCCCTCTCATCCAGAGAGTAGGCGGGTTTGCTCTCTTGTACTTCCAGCCACAGATGGCTATGGCATCACCACAGCTCAAACGCTTGATCTCCAGACGAAGGGGCAAATGCTTTTATACGACTGATATCGCAAGCAAGTTTGTTCTGTATGTCATGTTGTGCATTAATGTAATTGATCAAAGCCCACCGCTGCCGCTAATATCAGTATGTAAACAATAATTTTATTATTATCTTATTTAAAACGTATTAAGCGAAGCCCACTACATGTCTAAAGTTTGTAGAAAGTTTCAGTCATCTCTGTAGCCTGGGGAATAATTCCATCTGCTTCCATATGATTTATACTTTAGAAGTGTTATTTAATACCCACGTTACCCTACCTCTTCTGCACGTGACTCGCAAGGCCGCGGATGTGCCAAACTTATTCCGCGAGCCTGGAAAATCGAACCGGAGAAGTCACGGGCTGATGTTGATATTCATCGTATAGGCAGTGCTGCAGACTGGTTTGGAAACGTAACATAACCACGGACGTAGGTTTATCCAGATGTTTGTACGTGAGCAGCTGGAAACCCGGATCCTCACAAACACCAGTCAGCGTAAAACATCGAGCTAATACATGGAGTCTAGCTTTATGTCTATCTGCCTACCTCCTTTTTACTCAAATGCACAGTTTTATGTGAATACACAATCAAATATATATATATATATTCTCTCTAGAAAGACTTTGGCCTATAAACCTAGTGCTTATTATATACAACTGAACGCTCCCAACATCCACAACAGCGCCCGAAAATGCTACGTCGCACATATTTGGGGTTTTCCCACATCCCGAACCTCTACGGCACTTTCCCGCAACCTACTCAGCCCACGGCTTCGTTGTCTGCTCTCTTGTGTACGGTCAGGAGGAAAGGATGCTGAGTAGGAGAGTAAAGGTTAGAAAGACAGGCCCATTATACACAACTGTCTAGGTCACACTCAACTACCATTTATAGAAAGCCAATTAGTGTGCACAACACACACTTCACAACATCTTCAGTCACTTTAGAAGCAGACGAGGTTGAAGAAGCAGACACCCACCACCACACCCCCCACCCGCTACATGCACTTCTCCTCCTCCTCCTCCTCCTCCTCCTCCACACCACCAGAGGTCTCCTGGACAGGTCGCTGGCATAAATAGCTCGTATTTCGTCTCACATCGGCGCATCCCTCATTCAAATGAGGACTATTTTACTTGAAAAAAAAAAAAAGAAAAAACGGGGATGGCCATGTAAATTCAAAAGGACAAAAAAGAAACGTCTGCACCGCTTCGCTTTTAAACTAGATGATCATTAAGAGACATGATCAAAACAGAATAGTGGGGGGGGGGGAAACTGATACACAAAGATCTCAGCTCGGTGAACGGCCGGCTATTCATCAAGAACAAAGGAGCCCCGAAACTGGCAAAGAGTAATGAGAGGAACACATCCCTCCCTTTGCGATGATGTGCAGAAATTAATTAAAAATAAAAAATAGGGACTCTTACTTGACTCAGAGATCATTTATTACGCTGGTAATTGCTCTTCCCCAATTGCAGGTTAATTCTTTAACCGCTGTCCTACATCAAGATATTCTAATTCTCCCCATCTATAATTCATGATATACTTTGTACGAAGCAAAGCTGTTAAATATTTAGTGAATCATCGCTCCAAAATTAATCACCCTGTAGTTAATTCATGGGGCCTCGCTCGGAGCAACGCTCTATGGCAGCAGTTTATTTTTAATCACAGCTGTCGGGGGATTAACATAAAACAACTTAACGTAATTAATAATTACTGTTGCTTTGGAGCTGTGCTGTTGAATTGGAAGAAGAGTAATGATCGTCATGTTTTTGCTAAGGTTTTTTTTTTGCATATATTAAATGTGAGTAGTTTATTAAACATTTATTAATGTTGTCTTGTACATTGTTTCTAGGCTATAAAGCATGTCATGGATCGACACCTTTAAAAAAATCCCCCAGTCTCAGATTTGATGCTTTTGTAACATTCCACCTTTAATTTCAGACGATTATTTTTACTTTTTTTTTCCCTGACAAGTGAAATGTTGTGGCTTTATTCTTTTAGTTCCAAATGTGATATTATTATCCAGCGGTAACAGTTCATCCGTGAATCTCGTCATAAGCAGCAAACAGACAACAAACAAGGTGACAAAGTGCACGGTTATTTCATAAACACGACATTTGAACAATCGAGGAGCGTTCTGTCTAATGTATAATTCATCACGCCTCCGTCATCCGTCTCACCATCAGGTAACAAAGAGTTTTTGATGTGAATAATTTAGTGTGTTACACCGTGCCAACATTAGCCACGGAGAAGGGAGCTTTTCATTAAAACGGTTAATTTCCCAAAAGACGTCTCTTCATGTGAGAACTCTGTACTGACTCTGGGATTAAAATAGAAAACTGTATTTTATACATTCTGATGCAACAACTAGACATAAGGTGTGCCTCACCTGCTGCCCACAAACAGTTTGCGGTTTTACATGTAGCTTACAGTACCGCAGTGCTGCTGAACTCTCAAACTGGACTGGATCAGTCAGAAGACTGATATATTTTCTATATATAACAGCAGACCTGACAGTCGTACAGCCGAGAATCTGTATTTTGTTGTGCTACGTTATCGTTTCTATAGTAACAGCTTATTCACAGGGACTCGTATGAGGAACGAGTCACATAAACAAATAAAACTCGTGTGTAATTATAGATAAGGGGAGGTTTACTGTAAGGATATGCATACATTCAAGTGCCGGGGCAGGGACTCCACAAGCTCCGCAATCAGTGAACACCAGAATTCCTGCAGATCGCTCCACAAGTCTGTTGTATTCCGAGGTGTGGGATTTCTGTCTGACATTCCCGTGTGTCCTGGTGACTGAGGTGGTAATGGCAAAACCACAAAGTGAGTGTTCCTCTAAGTATAACATTGCGTCTCTAGACATGTGTGCCATTGTCCTGTTCATAGATGCCATAAATGCAGGACGTACAGGATGTAACTCCTCAGAAAAGAGGCGCACATAGTGTTCACCTGTCTGAGACGTTTGTCTGGTGAAAAAAGGGAAAGTGAGGCATGTGACCTCCACACAGTGAAACACACACACACACACACATTGCAGGGGGCAACCCCAAAACAGGGCACCCAGGGGAACAGTAGGGGGAGTTAGGTGACTTGCACAAGGGTAGCACAGTCGTGTCTTGCCATATGCAGGGTTCGAACCCAGGACCTTCCGGTCATGAGACCAGGTCCCTGACCACTAGGCCACAGCTGCCCCTAAACAAACTCCATTCCTCATCTGTACCAGTTTTTACTAGAGCGTCTCTAGCATAAGTGCTTAATGACTACTAAATAAAGCCGAAACTTTTCTGACTGAAAGTTTATTTATTTTTTCGTCAGTTGATTGCTAACTGTTGTTCCTGCTCCTTTCAGGTTATTCTGGAACTCTTTCCCAGCGCAACTCGTGGTGCCCATGTCTGTGGGCGGTTAGCAGTGGTTCAAGTTCAAGTTTGTTATGACTCCATTGCTTTTGAGTGCTTGTTTTGTTTTTTTTTTATATTAACTTCAAGCGAGAGACAAAAAGAGTGGCTGGTGAAGGGTGTCTCTAGCCATTCTATGGACACATGTTCTGTACAACTATAAATGGCTAAAAAGTGGTGTATTAAATAGAAAACTGCAATGGTTGGTAAAGTCCTCTAGTATAAAAGAATAAGCAGGAACACTAGGGGACGTGGTGCCAATTTCGATGTGATAACGGTGACTCTTCATCACATCACCTTTATGTTGCTTATTTTCCCATAACTACACACCCCCAAGTGTATTTTTTCCTACATAAAAGAAATAACAGCACTAAAAAGGAGGGTCGTATGATCCCTGAGCATTCAGGGGCAGATTGTAAACCCCGCGCACCAGATATGATCTGAGCGCAGATATAAAAATAACCCTAGCAGGGATAATAAGGCCAAGCCTCTAAAAAATCCTCCCCTCATGCCTCGCATATGTTGTTGTGGCCCAAATACAATGCAATTAATGAATCCGAGTCCTATCTCGGCTGTAACGCTGGCTTATTCTTCTCCCTGGATATCACAGCGCCCAATCTCGATTCAGGGCACACACTGGAATATTATCAGCATCATGGCGGCGGCATGGGCTGTCCGTTCCATTCACACTATCGCCTCACAAAGAGACCGGGATGGAAATCAAGCCGTCAGGAGACCTCTTTTTTTCCCTCTCTCTGTCTCTGCAGTTTCATTATGAAAGATTAAAAAGATAAGGGCTTGAGTCAGATCATTTCAGATATAGCTCCTATAGATTGAAAAAGTGTCATGAATCTATGATGTGGAAATGGGAGAAAGGGGCGAAAAAGGTTTTAATAAGCTATTGTATAGATAATTGACGATTTCCAAGATAGTCTTTTTTTCCGGAATAGGGTCTCCCATCTTTGCTTCACTTCATCACAAAGAATGTGAGGGTCTGATTGCGTGAAATCACCACGAGTACCTTCAATTATTGGAGCCAGTCAGCGGTGTAAAATGACTAGGTCAAGGGAAAAATGGCATGACTGAATGGCAGGAGAAAAAGGCACAGCTTTAAATGTGGTTACATATTTATAGCGAGCGGCGACGTTTATTATTTCGTGCTTTATAAAACTCTGGATATATGAAATAAAGCATGGGTGCATTACATTAGCGCAAACGGTGAGACAAAGAGAATGAGTGAGTGACACACATACGGATGTTATTATTACGCCGTGTTCTTTTTTTTTCCCGATCCATCGCTCAATCACAGGATTTTATCATAGCCAAACACACATGGACATGAACGGGGGGGGATATCTTTCACTTCGGGGATTAAGGCGATTCGGTCTGTTTGTGTTTAGCAGACTGACGCAGTGCTGTGAATATATCCTTTATAATAAGCCGTGCTTTGAGCTGGGAGGGGTGGGTGGGTGGGGGACAAAAACATTACATGGGGGTGCAAAAGGGGCAGGACCTCAAGGCGACGCTGGACAAAGAGAAGAAGCCACACCGCAGAGATGGTGCGAAAGCTGTTCGTGTTCACATCCGTCTCCTCCTCACCACGGTAGGGATAATCTCTCAATCAGAGTAATGAGAATATATATACCACATGATCCCTGTAGTGCTCATTCTGCCTCCTGGCCAATTTACCATTTAAAGCCCTGAAAGCACACTGAAAACGGCATTACACTATCCTTCATCACAGGCACGTTAAAATCCACACGCAACCCTCTTTTTATTTCCCCTGTCGGACACCGAGTGTGTTTTCTCGTCTTTGTTTTAATTAAAGTGCACCCCGCTGAGATGGAGCCACATTAAGGCCGAGGGGAATTTTTCTAATTATATTAGCCGTCACCGGCGAATCTGGGTGATTGTGGCTGCGGTGCTGGTCCTGGGGAAGGCATCATGGCGACTATATTTCCCCAGGCTCATGATGGACGAGTGATTATTGTTTGTCCGTAAAATAAAAAGACAAGGCTAAAGCATACTGTAACCCTGAGCCTAATGAAGGACCCCGGCATGGAAATCATTCTTTCTTTAAAGGGCTTGTATTGTCATTGGACTAGGGCCTTCGGATGCAGATCCATCACGTGACACGACGTCCGAAGTGGACCGATTTAGTGCCTGGCATATTAAAAACTACACACATTTGTTAATATGTAAACAGCCCTTGGGTCATTAATATCAGGGGCTCTCAGGCTTAGGCTTCAAGGACCTTTGGAGATTGACTTCAGGGCTTTACGCTTCAACCAGTGTCCCCGCACTTCATTCGGCGGCGTCCCTGAGGTGAGCGGAAAGAATAAATATGCTTGATTGCAAAGCCGTATACCGATTGAGCGACTAATTTATGCAATCTAATTAAGCGACTCGAGCACCTGTGAGTTACGGAATTATACATAAAGCCAGCCATTCGGAGCAAAAAAGACGAGGTTATATAAAAGGGTCAAATAAAAAGCATAACCATCAAGGAGAAAGTGTATTTGCACAGATAATACAGCAAAGACGTATTCATTGCTAGGAGTAAAAAAAAAAAAAAAGAAAGAAAAAAAAAAAAAAAAGAAGCCTTTTCATGGGTGAAAAGACCCAACGTGTGTAATACAAAAAGGGAAAGGCAAAGAGAGACTGTTTATATGCCATTGAAATTCATATTCAACAAACACATAAATGAACTGTTCCTTGTTAAAAGGCGAGGATTTGAGGAAATGAAAACTGACCCCAGATACTTTCCAACAATGAGCCCGTCTCTTCACCTTCCTGTCTGTCTCTCTCTCTCTCCTGTCTGTCTCTCTCGCACCGTGGACAAACGCGGCCCTGAGAGCAGCTCCATCTAATTGGTTTGTTGTCTTGAGAAGCTGGTGACAAGGCAGTCAGTCGGAGGCAGGCTTTCATCAGAGGTTATTCGGTGAAATAACTAATTTCAGCGTTCCTGGCAGAACGGACTCAACCTGCTCTCTCTGAGCCGATCCCTCTGGAGGGTTCATTAAGACCGTGGCATTCCAGCTCTCCCAGTCAACAACTAAACACGGCACTAACCTTTATACAAGCAGAACGCCTCGGCTCGCTTCTGCCAGCGCACGCATTCTTCTATCCCACACATATTGTGTATCTGTACACAAACAAGGACTGGAAAGTTTTTACAGAGAGTAATTAAACTGCGATGACTCTACAAAACAGGAATCTCATTAAAATTCAAGACAAACACAACAACTGTATGTTTTATTGGGCAATGAATCTGTCGTGAAGTCGGTGACGCTGGTCAGAGAGAGAAATGTCAGGCTGTCAGCCCTGTTCTCTGCTGTCGTTCTGAGCGAACGCAAAGTATGCATACAGTCCTTTTTTTTTCTTGCCTGAATTACACGGTAAAGAAACAGACTACAGATCTTTCCAACTTTCCAGAAGGATCCGGTGTGGAAACATCAGTAGTTCCAGGTGGCTTGGACAAACAGAATACATGTCCAGGCTAGGGTTTAAGCGCTTTCAACGTAATAAACGGCACTTGGTTGGTACATTTTATGATAGTGTGACTAGCATGCGCTAGCCTGTGCTTCTGAATCTAGCTCTCCGCTAAACTACACACATTAACAATGGATGGGTTTGGACTATCTGTAGAAACACTGCAATCCTGCCATGTTCAGACAAAATAATCTCATGAATCAGACTCTGGGGTCTGCTTCGTGTGCGATGTTAAAAAAACATGATATGCAACACTGAAGATTTTTATCTTACTAATAAAGATAATGTCCTGAGAATTCTCTGATAACATATTGGAAATTCTAACTAGCTCAAACTAGCTTGTACTACGAGTAACATAAGAGTATTTTTTTTTTTTTTTTGGAATTGCTAAAACATTGTATAGAGTAGACTCGCTCATAAGCTGTTTGTCTACCGCTAAAAATGTTAACATTTCACATCTCCTGTAGTTTTATAGCCGTTTAGTTTTTAATATTCCTACATGCTGGGTTGTTCGACCCCGTTTTAGTAACTCCAGATGACACATACGTGCCACTGTTTTGAATGCTTGTTCTGTTACTAACAAATCATACTCTCCACATGGACTTTAATTTCATAATCCTATTTCCAAACTTGAATTGGCATCATTTTCGAGAACTGGTGCCATTAATATGCTTTAATTACGATTCTTACCGCTGTGAGCGAAGGAAAATATAGCATTAATCCCACCCGTGTTTGAAGTGCTTTTTCATTCATGTTGGACACAGAGACCGGGTCTGACTGTGCAACTGCAATGAAGTTGTGGGCTGGCTGAACAAGGATGGCCAGAGGAAACATATTATGAGTCCACAATAGTTCAAGCTTCTCTCTTTTTGAGGGAATAAGCTTTGAGCTTTTTAAGGAATGTGGTTGAATCTTCTTTGAGGATCTATGAGGAATGGCTTCGTACTCAGCTGTGACATTTCTGTGAACCGTAAACGTGTCCTGAACCCGAGATCCACCAATGTACCCACGGTTAAGGGCCAGAGCAGTCGAAGGAGTTGAGTTTAAAGTAGCTGAAGGTGCTTGTGGCAGCGGCCAAGCTATACTAAAGCCCATCAACACACCATGGCCTGGACTACTGAGATAAAAGCAATGGTGTAATTATTAATTCATTATTAACAACTAGCATTATTTATAAGACTGGGGACCGGACTTGGTGTGTGTTTGGCTCTCTGTCCAAAGAGGTCCCTCAGTTGACGAGCAGGAGCCCGAGGCACTTCATTCCCCCTTGCCGTGGTCCGAATCTTGCTGCGCTCCCTGAGCGTCTCTTCCATTCATCCGAGGCTCCACCTGAGACGCTGTAGCATATTTCTTCTGATCATAAGTGACTGGTCGAGGTCTGATCATCAGTTCAGGCCTGATTTATATTTAGGAGAGGTTATGTTTTCAGGCTTTATGTAGAGAAGCAAAAGGAACTTGATCCAAGATGCAGCAGTGGCCCAGGGCTAAAGGTTGGACAAGTGTTGAAGAGGACTTAGAGCACAAGCTATGATCAGGCCATATTGATTTTTCTGAGGCACTTTCAAAGTCACAGCCAGCTCGTTTGTGAATCACAGAGTAATATAGTTCTTGCTTATAAGGAAAGAGGATGAGTGCATCAATAAATTACATGTTTTTTTTTCTTTCAATCACTACTTTGTTTGGATATTTCCAGCAGCACTTTTTGTTTTGCAGAGGAAAAAGGGGTAAGGAGTGAATATCAATGAAGCATGAGTCATTCAGAAACATTACATCTTGGTGTTAGTGAGGTTGGGTATTTCGAACAGGAGGAAAGCATCAAAATGTCTTTTCAGAATGGCACAAGATAATATAGGAACTGACCACAAGCGAGCCATTTGTTTATGGCCATTAAGGGATATTTATGCATTATATATACCTAAAACGCATTTTAACACAAGATCGCGTAAGTACTATATAATGGCCGGTACTTTTTCAACTCGGAGCCAATCAATAATAGCTGAAAGCACAAATAATTCTATTTTCTTGGAGCCACTGGAATGATGACTAAATGGCTGAAATTGATATGTAACAGAATATTCTAGCAAATGTGGTGGATAAGATTATCATCCCGTGGCCTGGAGAAGCTGCAGCAGGCAAACTGGAATGATTGATAATGAACGGATCTCCGAAAGTCACCGGCGTGGATCTGCAAACTCAAATACAGCGTGATGAATGGCCGAGCGCAGATGCGCTGTGTCTGCGGCTTGAGAAGTTCATCCTCCAGCCATAACAGTTGATGTAAGGCACTTTTAGTCAAACATGGAAGCGGCCCAATGTAAGCTCAGGAGCATTATCTGATTCAGGAAGTGGTACGGTTCCCCATGAGGATTTTTGCTACAGCAAACTAATCACAGGGGTATCCACAAGCCACAGTGCTCTCACACACACACACACACACACACACACACACACACACACACACACACATACACAAAAAGACAAAGAAGCTAAATTTAACAGCTTGGGTATGTGAAGAAAATAGAAGTAACATCCACATCCATTATGTACATGAAATCCTGGCTCGTTCATACTGAAAATAATCTGCTGGATTTATTTGTTCATGTTTCCATGATTTAACTGGTTAATTACTTAAAATCTTTCATTTATTTGGATAAATCAGTTAAATACATGAATTTATTAAAGGTAATTAGTTTTTTTTGTTTTTTTTTTCTTCAAAAGCAACAAAAACTTAAATACGTAAACAAACAGATTAAAACAAATTCAATAAATAATTTAAATAAATAAATAAACACTGTGTTAAATGTTTAGATCTGTTAATTAATTTATCTTGTTAATTAACTTATTTTTTCTCATCACTTGACCATGTAGAAATCTATCTAAATGTATATCTATAAATAGATGTGCTTGCACAAATATTCTGTTTGACAAAACCCCAAACTCAGATGAGTGCTCAATAATCTGCTGTCTTTGGATGTGTGTGGTGGTGCATTGTCCTGTTAGAAGAGGACAGACCCATCAGAATAAATGTAGGACACAAACGGGTGAAACTCATCAGAAAGGAGGAACACATTGGCTGTATTCAAAATGGCATACTACTATACTGCATACTGCACAATACTATACTGCATACTACTATACTGCATACTACTAAACTGCATACCACTATAGTGCATACTGCATACTACTATACTGCATACTGCATACCACTATACTGCATACTGCATACCACTATAGTGCATACTGCATACTACTATAGTGCATACTGCATACCACTATACTGCATACTGCATACCACTATACTGCATACTGCATACCACTATACTGCATACTGCATACCACTATAGTGCATACTGCATAC
>JAOVVF010000026.1:2023739-2034260 GCA_028565595.1 Duopalatinus emarginatus
CCCCCCCCCCCCACACACACACACACACACACACACACACACACACACACACACACAGAGAGAGAGAGAGAGAGAGAGAGAGAGCAAGTGAAGGAGAAAGAGAGAGAGAGAGAAAAGGCCTGAATTTGGCAAAAATATTGTTCCCAGTATGATGAGAAATGTTCAGAAACAGCTGTAATTACTGCTTTGATCTGGGTTTAATTATGAACAAAACTAAATGTCGAACCGCTTTATTCTCTTTCTCTTTCATAAAATATGCTTCCTATTCTTCACCAGGCCCGTCTGGTATAATTATAAAAAGAGAGGCGTATTGTGTGGAGAGCAGTCAAATCTTTTTGACAGCGGTACAGAGATTACTGCTCTGATTAACCATTAACTGATGAATTGTTCTCATGATCTGCTTCTTGTTAATTACCAAGTGTGAAGAGTTTAAGCAAACACATTAACTAATTGGCATCTCAGTTCGTTGTCTGCCAGAGGATTGATAAAATGTAAATGAACGAGTGGTTAATGAATCTCCGCTTGGGCATCCCTGAAGCAGTTCAATTGACGAGTCGAGCTACTCCACTTTTCCTCTCTTTGATTGATGGAGCGATGTAAGTGATACTTCCTGATCTCATTAAGTCTTACCGATATCTGCTCTGATTGCATTTAATTTCAGGATCTTGTAAAAGCTGCCTGGAGTCATTATTGCCAACACTTTTCAGGTTATCACGAGCGAGGTGTTAGAAATAGCTCTGCTAAGCTTTATGGTTAGCTTAAAGGTTGAAGACCAGGAGTTTAAAGTAAAAATAATAATACAGATGTTCCAGACAGGAAAGAAAAAGTGACATTTTGAGCATGATCAGCATTTAGACAGTGGAATTTGTTGACCCGTGTTTCCAGAGGGCTTTTGCTTCTTTAAATTATGCTCACGGTTATAGTTGTGTATGTAATATACACTGAAGTGCCAGAAAAACCGGCACAGAGGACTGGTGGTGGCTGGTGTTGGGGTATAATGGTATGGGGTTTGTTTAGCTGGCATTCCATGGGACCCCTGGTACATCTACAAACATCTGACAGGTGAACACTGTGTGTGATGAGTTACACCCGTAACATGTCCTGCATACATTCTGATGGGTTTGGCCTCTTTGGACAATGAACCACCACACATGTCCTAGAGAAGCCACATTATGGTTAAAGGAACATTCATCTGAGTTTGCGGTTTTGCCGTTCACACTTAAGTCACCAGATCTCTGTGTTATCGAACACATCTGGGATGCCAAGCAACGCGCTGTGGAACTAGGGGTGCTGAAAAAAAAGAAATATATATATATATATATATATATATATATATATTTAAAGAGTCGCGATTCCTAGTCCTGGCGATTCTCAATCAATACAAAATGCTCAAAAAAACGATTTTAAAATGCGTTTAAGTTTTATTTTTTGTCACTCCTACTCCTGAGCGTACTGCATATTGTATTACGTTTCCACTCGACCACCGTAGGAGAAGGCTGTCTAGGCCACTGTACAACGAGCTATTTAGCACAGCGCCCTTTGTCTGAATGGACTTCAAGCTAGCAGCCCCTTATACAAAATATAAACACTGTAATGCACTATGACTTTAAAGTCTGTATTTTATTTTTAGTTAAATGTTAATACACTGTGGAACCTAACATTACATACAGTGTTGTTGTAAATAAACATTTTATTTGTTTTCATTGTTGTTTCATCTTGTTAATCACATAATTTAAACATAATTTATAAACCATGTAAATAAAAAAATAGTTCCTGAAACAAAAATCGAATCATGACCCAAAAAATTGAAATAGAATCAAATCGCCAGACACTGAGAGACTCGCACTCCTATGTGGAACGCAGAAATCCAACAACAGAATTGTGGACCGTTCTGCAGGAAGTATGGTGTCAAGCTTGTGGAGTCGTGCCGTGGGTGAACCAGTTTTTCTTTGGTAAATCTGCATTTTAAAAATTATAATTTTTATAATAATAATAGCAGATGGTGCTTTCTGTAAGGAGATGTCACTTTAACATTTTGAAGGAGTCTCCAGTGTCAGGGCTTTGTAACAGTCAAAGGTAAAGCTGTACCTTGAGGTAGTTTACGCTTTTAAGATTCCGCACTAATGTGATGAGTTGCATTTTTTTTTGTGCTATTCACAGGCGATGCTTGCTGAACAAATGACTAGTTATGGCTGTTATAACAAGTAAGAACCAGTTCAAGTTTGAGGATGTTCAACAGCAAGAAATGTATCCATTAATTAATAAAGATTTAAAAAAGAAATCACAGGCGAACTGCCGATGTAGAAGAGAATGAAACTGAACAACACAAGTGTTTCATTTCATTCATTTTTTTCCGGAAAGAAAAAAGCTCTGCTGCACTCTACTACAATGTCACTCACTAAAGTTGAGCTACAAGGCATCATTCCAGACTGTCACACTTAACTCAAAGGTGAATGATGATAGATTATGCATAAATCAGATATAATCCTGTCTCACTGTGAAATAAGGTCGTGGCCTGGTTGCCATTGCCCAGAATCCATCTATGCTTACTCAGATTTAAGGCGTAAGACTCTTGGACATGCCTGCCCATCATTGGGTCACGTTATTTACAGGTGTTCAGGCGATACTCTTCATGACAGAGCTCCAAACAGCTGCCTGACATCATCCTTGAGGTGAGAAGAACCAGCTGTTATGTAAAAGTATAATTCTCGGGCGATTGATCAGCGGTGACAGGAAAGGCACGAAGACGCCTCTTGGGACAGGGAAGCTCCCAGCGACTCCTAATCAATATATCAATATGCATTTAAGGGCCGTAGCTCAGGCATTACTGAAAGCTGGGCTGGCATCGCTCTCAACAAATCAATTAACAAACGATATTCCGTTCGCACGTGTTCATCATGCTTCTTCGTTTAACATTAACCTTCTCGCCAGCCAGGGATGAGGACAGCTTTAATTCAGAAGATACTCCGTCCTGCCTCAGCGGGTTCTTATCTCTAGCCTTCTGGCTTCAGCCTGCTTTATTTATATGCTCCATACAAGTGTATTTCCATCGGCTTCCTGATGGTGTACAATAAAAAAAAAATGTCAGCTTACATCCTGCATTGTTATTCAAATAGAGGCAAGACAATGGGGTTGATTTGCAGGCGTGAGGCTCAGAGAGGCCCGGCTAATCCTCTCTGGGCCACGTTCTGCTCCACAGGCCAGCTCATTTAGCAATATGGTGAGTCAGATAGCACACAGAGGCATCACAAAACACACTCCTGTCATCTCTCAGCAGCACTCATACCCAGCCACGAACACACCAGGCATTAATACATAAATAAGCATTGGGCCTATGAAGGTTCTCAGTCATATGAGGAAAAGTAGCTTGACTTACAGTGAAAACGCTTCACCATTCGTCAGAGGGGCTTCATCAGAACCGAACCAGTTCAGGTTAACTAAGCCGAACTGATCAAAAACCTCAAATAAGTGGATAAAAGAATAATCAGTGAACACCCAAATATCTAGAGCCTGGAACAACAGGAACAGCAGAACGCTTATTTACGCATGTAAGCAAAAGAGGCATAAATAAAAATTCTGACATGATGCCTTAATTAATTCTTAATTCTGACCAATTCATCTGAATATGAACATAATCACAATCTAATAATCATACTCTACAAAAAGGTCTTCACCTAGTTGAACCTAATTAAGCACCTAATTAAAGGTGAAATATCACAAACATGGACAAGAAGAAATATATAAAAGCACCAAATAAAAAGGAGGGATTAAGTGTTGTCTACAGCTGCTAAAATTATTTGCAAGTATTTAGTACAAATAAATTTATTTAGGAATAAACATAGTGTGCACACTAATATTTCCCCTCCCACGTGTTTACACACTGACACGCGTGCAGCCAGCCAAGGCATCTTTACTGAACTGTTAACACAAGCACTACGGTGGCCTGTTGGTAGATATCACAGACATCTACGACTGGCTAGTGTGACTGTGATGGTGAAAAGCTCTTTGCACTTCTGGTCTCCTGGAATGGTTTGTGGCATCATCTGGATTCAAACACGAGCATGTTTATTGCATCCTCCATAGTTTTGACTCATATGGCATGCCATATTCAACACGCTTGTTCTGGCTTTCCACTTTCCCTATCTGGTCTCACTTCCTGTTCTTACTCTAATTAGTTACTACATGCATGTGTTCCTTATTTCCTGTTTTTGTATATAAGCCTTAAACGCTGTCTGAAACTGGGTCAGGACTTGAGAGTGTGATCTGGCACGTCATCACGATCAAACAGAAACAAACAAGAAAAAAAACTATCATAAAAGTAAAAGCTATTTTCTGGATTAAGGACATGACTAACTAACTATGTTTAGTACTTTTTTGTAGTTTATTTATTTATTTATTTATTTATTTATTTGCTTTTAATGATCTCAGCTCTGTCCTTGTTGTACGTTACACATGGTTTATTCATCTTCATAGCTGCTGCTTCTGAAAATCATTAATGAAACTGAGCATATATTATATATCTGACATAATAATACAGAAACAACAAGAAAACATTACACACAGGCATTTTGTCAATTAGTCAACTGTGTATTTTTCTGTAACTGCAGCTATCACGCTGAAGAACTAAATCCAAAGGTGAGGTTTACTACAAAGATGAAAAAAATATCAATATAGAATTTAAAACTTAAGACTTTAAGCTGTGTTCTACAAACAAGAGGAATTATATAAATGTTTCTGCAGTTATGAATATTTAAACATTTATATGTCACAAAAGAGGATTCATTTCTAATGGTCTAAAAAGTGAAATAATGCCAAGTCTGACCTTTCAGTGAATCAAATAAGAATTGTCAAAGAGGATCCTTTATTTGCTGGCCAGAGTGAATAATGCTACATACGCATACTAAAATGACCTTGACTTTTTCTTATTCTGGTGTAAAAGGTCAACCTGGCACGCGGTATTTCGGTCGATAAATGAGGAGACGAGCTAAAAGGAGTAAACAGTTCCACCTTATCAGAGGTAAAGGTGATAAAGGTAAGATGCAGTAACAGAAGCAGAGCCTCTGACGAGTCCATAGGTGACAGATGGTGACATACGCTGAGTGGTGTAGTACAGTAAATTTAGAACCGAAAGAGCCAATCATGTCCAAATTACATTATCTGGATGGCGCGTCTATACATATGGACAATACATTACTATAAAATTGTGCATTCGGCCACGGGCGGGAAAGATTCCTCCCCCCTGGAGTGGGAAATTTCGGCAGCACACACGGTTGGTTTTCAGTGTTCGTGGGGAGACTAGAGCGAAATTGCATTTCCTCAGCCCCCAAAGCAAATGAGGTCCAGGCGGGACTCAGCAGAGATTCACACTGCATGAATCCGCAATACATCAACATCAACATGGCAACAGCAGCCATACCTCTCCAGAAATTACATCCCCCCCTCCATCCCTCGGTCTGGAAAAAAAAAAAAAAAAACCTAGCTAGAACCAGGAGCCGAATAAAAAGCTTTCTGTTGTGTGAGTGAGGCTACACGAGTGTACTTCATCATTAATCACTGTAATTACACAAAACTATCCACTAATCATGTTGATGCTGGCTTTAAAACACAGATTAATTCCTGAATTTGTCGTATCTTGCGTTATTTACTGTCTGATTATTTTATACATGTTCGGCTCGGGATATCTGGGAGATGTATTTGCTACACGCTGATGTTTATACCTTGAGGTCTTTAGGGTATCTGTGTGTTTACTCTCCCTCTGTTTATACTGTAGGGTTTACTTTAGGCTTGTTGGTAAAACAAAAAAAATTGCAAACATACAAAAGTACAAGACATAACAAACATGACCGAGTTCATTTACTTGGCTGACAGTAATTTATTAAGTTGTGTAAAAGTATTTTGGTGTAACAATTACGTTTATGTTTATTAAAGAATGAAAAATGATTGAGGGGATAAGAAAAGTAAAAAAACAAAAAAAAAACAAATTTACATTATGTGCAGTTTGGCCTGTAAGATCACAACACAAGCCGACAAATAACAATGTTTTGTTAATACAGTGACCATACAGTATTCCCTATGATGGTTGGCGTCTTGTCTGTGAGAATTCCTGCCTTGCACCCGATGATTCTCGGTGACCTCTGGGCTGACGAAGCAGATAAGTCACAGACTGACCATACAGTATATTTCATTGTTTGGGGTTTGCAGCTGTGTAAAAAAAACCACACCACCTTTACTATGTGTAATTAATACTAGTGTATAACTGAAACACTGTGAGTGAAATGATATTTTTATTGTAACTGGTCACAGTGAGTAACAGTGACCTGATCATGAGTAAACTCATGAGTAATCAAACACAGCTACCCTAAATAATCTTGATAAGAATTTGCATGTGTCAACAGACTGTTAAAACTACCCACAATAACCGAAAAAAAGTACTGCGATGTAATTTATCATGATCACTGCTATCATCCTGCCAGTTGAGCCTGTGGTCTTTCTCATCTTCCTGTCTAACCCTGACAGTGCTCGATAGCATGTCCATCTACATTTAAACAATGAAACAATCAAGTAAGTAACAGCACTGCGACAGCAAGTCAATACAACTATGAAAGATCTCCAATAATCAGCGCAATTAAACCTGCGCAGTCTCGGGACCATCTGCCTGTCGTATTGACAGTGGCTGCTCTCAATCATGGGGTATCAGCCACAGAATAAATCATCACCCTAAATGAAAGCAGCATTATCATTGATGAACACATCACTTATGCCAATGTGGAGTCTCTTCTGACCTACAGAGCAAAAAAAAAAAACAACAACAAAAAAAAAACATGGCTGACTGCCGTCACCAGTAACCTCCAGCCTCCTTCTCTTCACTCCAGCGCTGACTAAATGATCCTCATTAATCTAATTTTAGGGTAGAACATGATTAACACACTGGACTGAAATGTTGGCAGGTTTACAGAAAAGTTCACCAACACAGCAGAGCAGCTCCTGGACTGTTCACTCAGCTCTGTGATACCATGACGTTTTACCTGTAATCGATTCAGAGCCGACTTTACATTTAGAGTTGAATTTGTAGCTTGTATAAAGTTTGATAATAGGAGTGTGAATCTCTCAGTGTCTGGCGATTCGATTCGATTCAGATTTTTGGGGTCACGATTCAATTTTTCTATTCACATGGTTTACAAATTTTGTTTCAATTCTGTGATGAAAAGATAAAACGACAATGCAAAAAATAAGAACTTTTATTTAAAACAATACTTTTAGGTTCCTCACTGTATCACCATTATTTTATATTTATACCAAAAACAGGATTGTAATAAAATTCTGTAACTTAAATGTCCAGTATTAGGTTCACTTAGCTGTCTGACTTTTTCTTAAATTAAAAAAAAAAAAAATCTATCAATAAACAGACTTTAAAGTCATAGTGAGCTAGTTAACTAGCTTGCTGTACGGTGGCCTAGACAGCCCTATTCTACAATGGCCAAGTAGGAGCGGCAAAAAAAAAAAACCTTAAATGCATTTTAAAATCTATTTTTTTTTGCCATTTTGAATCAATTGGGAATTGCCAGGACTGGGAATCATGATTCTTTAAAGAATCTATTTTTTCAGCACCCTTAATTCGTTTCACGTGGACATTTTTAAAAAGAGAACATTTTGGATTATGGCTGGAGGATAGCCATATTTAGCTAGTTCATCAAAAACTTAATATATCTCGTCCTCTTTTTAGCATTCCTTAATGAAAACATGTATTTTTTTAGTTTCACAATATCTTAAAAAAAAAAAAAAAAAGAATTATATCGGCCATCATCCTCCCTTATCTTTAAATATTCTGCATCGACAAACCTCCAACCAACCCATCGAGCTGCAGTTGAGTCGTGATACAGCGTTACATCCAAACACATTAGTGAACCAGCAGGAGGAATGAATATGCTCTCTTTCCCTCCATGCATACAGCATTTCTATAATGCTCTTTATTAGATTGTTGTGGCTGTGTTTTTGGTGGGGAGGGAGGAACTGTACGCTGACCCCTCCAGCGCAGGCACTTTATGCAGACCCGAGGTCAGGCTCGGGTCAGGGCCAAATTGGAATCATGCAAAAAAGGGAATGAGCCTCATGGTGTGCGGTTTATGTAGCAAATTAATTTGCACCACAGCGCAGTGACTGCTTTTGTGGTGGAAACACACATTATAGATGGAATAAAAGCATTACACACATTACTAAACTGTTTTTTTTCTCACACAATTGCACAAAAACACCTTAAGTTTGTGCACCCTTAAGATAAAATAAAGACGATATTTTTTTTAACCAACTAGAGATTGTTAAGCTTTAGCACTGTTCCTGAATTACCATAGCACCATATTAAAGTAATACAAGAAATAAAAATAAAATCTGTTCAAAAGTTTCTTCCTCCCTGTATGCCCCTAATACTTCTGTATCATCTGAGGATCTTTCAGAACATCAAAGTCATAAATCAGTAGTGGAGACTAAAAGACTAATGGCTCTTTGCTTGTCTTATTTTATTTGAATATTTCCCTGAAAGGTTGTTTAACAAAGCGGCCCACGGATCAGGTCCCGTAATAATCGCCAAGACTTCTAATGTAAAACAATAAAGCGTGTTGATTCAAATGAGTGTCAGCTGGGCTGTGCAGTGGCCATATGCCTGAGAGTGGTCTGTTTCATACGTTAAGATATTTTAACGTCCAATTAAGCCCATTAACAGCTGATTAGCGATTGCCTTGCCTGTGGCAAAAAAGGGTCTCCCATCATTTGGGCAGCTTGAGCTGGCTGGCAGGGGAATACGAGTGACCGCAGCTTAACAGGCCTGCTTTTGTCCATGCTGACAGACGACATGAGAGGGCCACTTCTGTTTTATTAATTAGTCCCTTTGAAAGTGAAGCCACGCTGCTTAATACATTAATGCTTTTGTGTTGCTGCTCTTTGCATATGCTCCCGCTCTCTCTCTTTCTCTCTCTCTCTCTCTCTCTCTCTCTCTCAGGCTTTCTTTCATAGCGTGACCTTTGTCTGGCTGCTTACACGAAGCATCGCCGCTGCTTGCACAACCGTCCACAGAGGCTTTTGGCCTTAATTAAACACAAATGAAAACAACTGCTTTGAAGAGCAGAGGAAAAACTATCATGTCATATTCAGAACATTTTGTCCAGAGCTTCACTATGCTAATCACGCTTTCTGCTTTGTACTTTTTTTCCCCCCTGTACACAGAGGAAGATCCTGTTTTTGTTTTGGCCATGACATGTTTATCTGTTGAAGTGACTCCAAATGATGGCTATAGTGCTCATATGAAAGCATGTTTTGACCAAAGCATATAAAAAGTGCATTAGATGAGACACTCAAGCATAAGATTAAAGTCTACTTTAATGGATTTCTAAATCCAATCTGATAGCGATTAGTTCTAAGCTAGATTTGACACTGTAGTAATGACATTGGCTGTCAGTGACGAAAACAAGATCCTCTGCTGGGCCTAACTTAAAGAACAGCACCGGTGAAATAACAACTTAACTAAAAGAATTTCAAGTCTTTCTCATCAATTATTTTTATCATATCTTGGCTGGTAATGATCCTGTACAAACGCATCTGCTTAAAAAAAGGTAACCTGACTGTGAGTAAGTGTGGCTGATTTACTGACAGCCTGAAAATAAACATAACACTGATGCTAACTAGTAAGAGAACATGAGAAATAAAAACCACATGCATAAGTAAGGAATAAAACACTTGTGTTGTGCTACTGGAATATAATCAGTGATGGGGATGTGTGATAAAGCACTGACTTACTGTTACCAATTAACCAAGTTAATTCATTTCCATTAACAAAAAAACCCCTAGTGTTGCATTCCTAAAGACTAACATGAGGGAAAATTGTATACAGACATGCTGATGCAAAATACAGTCTGGAGTTACACCAGTTCATGTCCTGTATTCATTCTGATGGGTTTGGTCTCTTCCAACAGGACAATGGACCACTACACATGTCTAGAGACACCAGATTATGGTTAGAGGAACACGTCTGGGACGCCATGAAACGTGCTGTGGAACATGGAAATCCTACACCTCAGTATACAACAGAATTGTGGAGCGTTCTGCAGGAAGTCTGGTGTTTATTACCTACAGAATAGACAGGTATATTAGACAGGTGTACCAGTTTTTCTGCCATTTCAGTGTATGTGTTATAATGTTGTGGAACATCCTGTTCTTATGGTATAGCAGCTACAGACAGTCGATACATCACCAGGCTCTCTTTTTTGTTGCTCCTGAAAACAATATAAAAGCAGCAGGTGATTGTGCTGAGAAACTGTAAGGCGTAACCTCCTGTGTCCTGGAGATGCTGATGACACCTTTCATGCATTTCAGAAATCTGCACCATATCAATGATTACACGCCATCGTTAATATGTTTGTGGGGAGCCGACATACTGTGTAACAAGTTTAACTACTCATACCTGTCATTCATGTTGCTGCTGCTACCCTTTTTTTACTCCCTTTTCTATTCATTACTATTGTCTAGTTATAT
>JAOVVF010000026.1:2034360-2045321 GCA_028565595.1 Duopalatinus emarginatus
ATGGTTTCTTATTTGTAACTGGGACCTTGAGTACATAATTTCGTTCCACATCATGTACCCCATCTGATGTGAATTACAATAAAGCTTCCTTTGACCTTTGACCTTGGAGGTCCTAAAATGATCACGTCTTAGAAAGAGTGCATTAGCATAAATTAATATCACTGATGTGCAGCTGCACTACGTCCAAAGCTGCTGTTACAGAAAATTAATCAACACCTTCTGACCAGTCACAGGGGTGTAAACTGTGGTATAAAAGTTAAATTATATGTATATATATATATATATATGGTGTAAAGTTAATTAAAAACTACAAAGACAGCTGAAGTATTTTATTGATTCCAATAGGAAATGTATGTAGATCCTTCTCTAGGTTTGGTAGCTACTGGTACGTTAGACCGTGTTGTAGGCTGTGTCACGGTTTTGAGATATCAATGACACAGAAGTATCTTTACAATGGAAGCTGGACACGACGAGCATTGAGCTTTAGATGTGCAACGTGCCCTCGACTGACTGGTGCTTCCTTCAGGAGAAAAGGATGCCCCTCATGCACCAGTGGTGTTTGCTGTCTCTGCTGTAAAAGATGCAATGAACTGTACTTTGGATGACTGTTTGTTGAGCCCTGACACAATGTTAGAATTAAAGATGTCTCATTTCCAAGAGGTCTGAGACACTTCAACAGTAATGGACATCACATCACGTTAATGACATCTCTGTTAGCATTGCTAGTTGCCATGGCAGCGTATGGCAAGTGAGGAAACCCAAGAACTCGTCTCCTCGTCCTCACGCTCTGAATATCAGCTGGGTTTTTTAGCTCGTATGGTTTTATTAGTGATGTATTATTAGAGATAGATACCACTGAGTATTGACTGATATCGATACTCTTCTGGCATTTACTTTACAAATATTAAAATATAATAAAAAAGATAAAGACAAACATAAATTGGATGGAACTATGAGTTTGTAAATCAATTCGTGATGAACATATGCTTTTGCTTTTATATTGTATGCATTACAATTTATAAACTTGAACAAATAAACAATTGCTGGTGTTTATAATAAGATTTGAACGCCGACTTTACAGAGTCAGCAAATTCTCCATGCAAAATTGCTTATGGTTAATTCACAGTGTATGACAAACATGAAGGAGTACCATCTATGTCACCTTCACCAAGTTCAATTATTATACTCATAATAATACTACAGTAATAAAGGTCAATACCAATAATAATATCACAGATCACAAGGCTGCTTAAGGTTGCAAAGACAATCAACTCAGTAAAGAAGTAATTATCCAAATCAAGGCCTTTACTGTAAAATGAAGAGCTCATTGATCAGCCTGCTATATTCCAGCAGAGCTACTCACAGTCTCTCAGCATTTCAGGCATGTGTAATGATAAAACTACGGCTTCTACCACCTTGAAAGTCACACCATTACTGTCGAAAAAGAACTTCAGCCCAAGAAAAAGAGATGTGATGATAATATTACACTTAAACACAACAGAATTAGAAGTGGTTTGCATGAATCTGGCCACCCATGGTGAAAAAACAATGAGAGAAATCCAAAGAGCTACAGTCTTGCGCTGGGAATATGGCAAAAGGTGTGGAAAACAATACACGGCAACGAGTGCTGCGTCCCCAAAGATATGTCCCCTCCCTTTTCTGAGCGGCGGAAAGCAGGCGCATGGCGTGACCTCGAAAGACGCTGGAATATCAGCGCTGGATATTGCCGAGGTGAGAAATCAAGGCAGATAGAGCGAGCCACCGTAGGTAGGAAATTGACTCAGAGGGGAAGCACACCTGCTGTTCATGTGAAGCCCAAAACGTCTTTGTTCGAGCTCTGCCTGGCCTGCGATCACATCAGCAACAGCGGGACGCATGCCATGCTGAGAAAAAAAAAGACCTTGCTTCACTGGCTGTTAGCAGGACGTATACAAATCTTTATGAAAATGGAACAGGGCGAGATTGGTTAAAATCTACCTGTGCTGGTTGTCATTGCGTTTATAAAAAAGCAGGCCGAAGGGCTCGTGCTCAGGGTGGTTTGGCTCTGTCACTAAAGGCCCATTTCAGAGCCAGCAGCAACAGCAAGGCCTTCATTATTCTGAGCAACTGTGGAAACAGAAATCCTGTCATATACCACACTCTGATTGATCTCCGGCCAACAGAAAACACCGCCTGCAATATACAGGGCGTATAATCATATAGAAAAAAAAAGAACTGCTTTTTTTTTTTAAATCCTCGGATACAAATTTAAAATGTAAATGTTAAATTAAAAAAAGATGGCGCCGTATAAGAGTGTCATATGTTCGTTCCAGTAGGTCACATTTATGAATCATTCAGTTGAAAAGACTTCGATTTATATCCTACACACATTAAAGGTAAATCTGAATAACAACCGGTGACGAAAGGCTGGTTTAAATTTGTAATTTTCCAGGCAGTGGAAAACAGTGCTTGAATCCAAGCCCCGTGACACACCAGTGGTTCAATGGGTTTTGATTAATTTCTTCTGGAGTTATGTTTGAATAATACATTAATACTTTTAGAATCATGGGAAAAGAAAAGGAGATGGATGACTGTTTTAAACCGCAAGATCTACAAACTGCTCATATTGCAGAGCTATCAATATATTAACCCCTTTAAGTCCTGGCTTACTGTTAGGCTATACCTTAGATAAGCATATTATTATTAATAGGAACTACTATGAATTATTCAGTGAAAACAGTACAACAGAAATGGGGATGCAGCTGGGAGAGTGAGGCGTGTATAATATTATATAACAGTCTACATATGCGTAACAATAAACTGTCAGTTTAACATTGTTACGATGCCTAACGATGATGGCTACCAGATCAACCAGAGCTGACTTTCGCATTCTCAAAGTTGCTGTAATTAAACCCAGGTTTATGAGAGTAAACCGCTTAGCTCACACAAGTCTAATCAGATCTGATCAATCTGCCTGGCAGGAGAAAGGTTTACTCGGTGTGTACGCCACTGCGATAGTCTGAGACTACAGCGAAGTAGAGAAACAAACAATGAACAACCATAATCTGGGGCTTGAATCGCAGGTCACCAGGGGCCGCTTGCGCTGCCTCCCAGTAAGTGTTGTGGTGTCAACTCCTTTACACACTCGCCATTCATCTTAGCCAGGCAACCGGATTCTGCGGCAAAACAGAAAGAAAGAGGGGAGGGCGAGCAGAAACAATGGCTTAACGTATGTTTAGGGAAATAAATGAAATCTCTAGCCAAAGCACTTCTCCCTCGATGCCAAATTTCCTGACACCAAACAGGTAACGAACGAAGCGGGCGGGGCGGCTGGGGAGCGAACGTTTCCTGATCCGAGTGCCCTGTGGACCTCAGCATCTAAAGCGCAGACATTATGGTGAGTGTGGCCAGCCACAGGAGAGAGGCCCTAACACAGGCCATTTTACTGTTTTACCTGAGCAGGGAGGAATCGAGGGAGGAGAAAATGCGATTCGTCCTCCGCTCTCTTCGCGGCCCATGAATCAGATCACGTACTATTCCTTGCCTGAGGCCTTCTCATGCTGCTGTCTCGGCTGAAGGTGCGAAGCTCCGCTGTGCCTCTCTCTAAGCCGACGTGTCTACCCCAGGAAGGCTGAGCTGAATTTTCCAAGCAACTGCATTTGAATCCAAGCCCCATGACACAGGAGCAGTTTTTTTTTGCTAATTTCTTCTGTAGTTACATTAATACTTGCAGAATCATGAAAACTGGGAGACGACTGTTTAAGGGCATTTAAGGAAAAGAAAAGTTGTGCGAGAACTATTCCACATTACACTGTGTGTATTGCACACACTTCACTGCTATGTTAAACACCAACACGCTTCGCACGACATCTGGAAACGAAAGTATTATATTTATGCAGTTTATTATAAAATACTGACTGAAGCAAAAAGTAATTTGTGATTGATATGTACATTTCTAATTTAATCAGTGTGAGAGCACTGAAAAAATAATATATATAACAATAATAACTATGCACGCATACATAAATATATACATGCATACATATTAGATTTAGTTTCCTCCGGCCTCAGGTGCTAGCATTATTTCAAGAGTAGAATAGCTCTGGGTTTTCGAGGCAGCTGATTTTATTGATAATCCCACTCTATCATTTTGAAGGTCCTTGACTCCTCCTGAGCCTCCTGACTTCATTTCTCTCAGCCCTTGTCTCTGGCCTCGTCGTCACCGTCCTCCAGAACGCGTTCCCTTCTTCCCCGGCCATCATAAATTAAAGGCCGGCACTAGCCGCCATGGCAGCTGGCATAATTAACCATGTCTTCACACTTGTCTTACACACACTTCTCTTTGTTCCACAACTCTCGGGCCCCGGCGCGTCTCGGCTTACGCTTAGTCATAACATGCAGGAATGTAAATGGGAGTGAGTCATATGTACACGTGTGTGTAGTGTGACCTCTGTGCTCCGGTTCTTTAATACGAAAATATATCACACTGAATTATGACTTCCATGCTGTTTCCAGCCCGAAGACCATTGTGTTATTGTACCATGTGCATCTGAAATTGTCAGGGGTCAGGCGATGTTAATAGCGATAGCTGTTATGGTTGAATACGTCAAAAATCCTTTATAAATGATCTGTTTATATAATTCACAGTATTTTATGTATGTAAAAACATAGTGGTGTCAGGGTAATAATAACTCGTGCTGTAAATATAGTACTGTAATGTAATTACTGTCATTAAAATTGTTATTTATGCAAGTAGTTGTTAGTTAAATCGCAACACAGCTGCGTTTAAAACAACATTCCCGTTTAAAATGTGTCGTCTCTGCTGTTCTGTGAGAACCAGAAGGTCGTCTTGTTAAATTTCCAGCAGTTCTAATTTCCACGGTCTACCTATGCCTCCTATTGGTCTGTTGCATTCAGTTACCCGACATGGCTTGCTGAGCTCAATCTCAGTGGGAAGGATATAGGGAAAAACAGAGCGAGAGAGAAAGAGAGCGAGAGAGAGAGTGAGGAGGGGGGGGGGGGGCTGTAACCATTACAAACGCTGACCATTGTCTCTTTACATTTACATGAATCTGCACATTAAGCTCAATAAATGATGCCGTTGTGCTCCACAGAATTGTAGTCGAATCTATAATGTCATTTAAAAGCATCAGTCCAGATTAAAGGACCCCTGATAACACACGCCGTGTGACAATCACCTTCACGTCACATCACGGAATTACGCTCTGCAATCTGCATGCATGGCCTCTGATGCATTTATTTATGTTACCAAAACCTCTGTGCATGTTTATTACATTAAAATATACCCAGGAATAAAAAAAGACAAACTGCATAGTGCTTATCATTAATTCTAGAAAAAGAAAATACCTGTCTTTAAGCATGTTTGTGAAAAATTGTTCTCCTCAAGACTACCATTTCATTCATCTCCAGTCTAATCTCACGTCTGCTCGTATGAATGCATTAACGCGTGAGACTCTGACATTTCTGTTACAGTGGATTAGCACGCAAGACACAGAGATGGATACGAACGCACGTGGGAAAGTAGAAAATATCTCATAAATATATGTAAACATGCATCAGGGCTTTGCAGGAAACTGGAAGCATGCACACACACACACACACACACACACACACTCACACACACACACACTCACACACTCACACACTCACACACACACACACACACACACACACACACACACACACACACTCGGAGCATTTTAGTATCTCCAATTCGCCTGAATGCACATGTTTGTATCGTGGGAGGAAACCAGAGCTCCCGAAGAAAACCCACACAGACATAAAGAGAACATATAAACTCCACGTACCAATTGTTATCTGACCACGGAATCTAACCCAGGCCCTTCTTAATGCCACTAGAAATCTACATCCAAAATTCTGTACAACTAAATTAATTAAATTGTCTCTAATGCTTTAGAACATGAGTAAATACGAATTTAAAAAAAAATGACAAAGCTGTTTAGTTGGGCATGGCAGTGGCATTAGCCTCAAATAAAAACTCATTATCTGTATCTGTGTCAGATTCAATATTAATCCTTCTGTCATGATCAGCCTAATGTAAAAAGGAGAGAAAAAGGAAGAAAAGGGCGATTAAATTATTCAGTACTAGAGAAAAAAGCCAAGAAACCAATGTTAAATGTGTGCCTCTTTGCTGAATGCTGATGGGATGGAAATCTTTAAAAATACATTTTAAAATTGGTGTGTTTAAACAAGCCATTAACTTTTATGATCTTAAAATTTATTTCTTTCATTTATAAACAGTGAGCTCAAGTCAAATTAGAAAGATTAAGGGTAATGTACATTATACTTAGGACTGCTTGTTGAACATCCCATTCCAGATTTAGAGCCTTTTTGCTGTTATAATAACCTCCACTTATCTGGGAAGGCTTTTCACTAGATTCTGGATGGTGGATGTGGGATTTTTTGCTTATTCAGACTGTGCAATTAATCAAAACCGACATTCAGAACCTCCAACCAACTTACTCTTGGCAATGTTGATTATTTCCACTGTTTTAAAATGACAAAAGATATGTATTCTTATTTTAGTAGTTTTAATAGTCAAGCATATTTACAGTACAAACCTTGTCAGTGAACTGTGATGGGATGGATAGATGGACAGATAGGTAATCATAATCGTGATTAATCAAGGTAAAATTAATCATGATATTTATTTGAGGTCACGTCAGCCAGCACTAATTTAGACACAAGTCTGTATTTCAGTTTATCCTGCAAGTGTTCAGTAGCCTTGGGACAATAAGCGATATTGTCAAATATTGTGATAATTTAAATCTATGATGTCCATGTGGTGTGTAATAAAAGAGTGTTTAATTGACAAAATGAAAAAACAAAAAGGGGTGTTTAATTTCCTTATGATATCCAGTCAACCCTACTGTCACTGCAGATTCATCCTCTTCATCAAATTCAGAAATATAATATGAAGACCCAGTACTGGGAAATCATCAGTCAGTAATAATAGTGTTTTACAGTGATGATGTTCACTGTTGTACACCTGTGACGTCATCACGCAGCGTCAGGTATTTCTATAGTTCTATATTTTAGTATCTAAAACAGTGTTATCCCGGGGGGTTATTAGGATCGTTCATTAGGATGGTTTATCACGATAATTCTAGAGACGATTATTGTTTGATTAAATTTACATCATCGCCTAAGCCTAGTGTTCAGTGAGATTGAGGTCAGGGCTCTGTGCAGGCCACTAGAGTTGTTACATTCAAGTCTTAGCAAACCATGTCTTCATGGAGCTCGCTTTGTGCACATGGACACGTAGTGCCAGTGAAGATAAACCCTAATGGCTACAAGATACAAAAATATCCTAGACAACTGTGTGCATCCGACTTTGTGGCAACATTTTAATAAAGAATCACACATGACATAGAGTGTAGCACTCCTAACTATTTCCTCACTCATTCACTAAAAGAAACTAAAGCTCAGTCTCATATCATATTACAGAAATTGCTTTAGTCTCTTCTACAATGTACACAAGATCTTATCACAGCTGTCACACCCATCCTGACAGATTTAAACTAACTCGAACAATGCAGAACACGCCCACAGCATGCTCCACTGGTAATGTCTTGAGCCCCTGTATTGTTTACAGCATTAAATAAAATCCAAAACCCAGACATCTGGACAAGTAGATTACGTATCTGGGTTAAAGTTCTTTTAAATAGGTTTAGTAGACTTCTGATACAGCACTTCTCAGGGCACAAGCAGCAGAGGTGCAAGGTTGCTTCCTATTGTTTCCTTAAAAAAAGGATGATTAAGGCTTCTTAAGATTCACGACTTGGCCATTTTTAGGCAGTTGCCATGGGAGAAAATTCATTGAAATTTGCTACAGAAATCCATGCTTGTGCTTGCATTAATCAGGAACACAGACTTTGCCCTCAGATGTGGCCCCCGAGACTCCATAACACCCCCCTATGACACTGAGCACCCATGGGGTTCAGGTTAAGGAGGACATATGACTGGAAAGCCCCCAACTGCTTCCCAGGTGCCATGGACAGAGTTTTTCACTGCTCCAAGCACATGTGCTCACTGCCGCCAGTGTGCGCGTACGTGTGTGTTTCTGCATGGATAGGTTAAACGTGCAGGTCAGATCCCTCTGTGTGCAAGCACAGTAGTCAGTATCTGGCAGTCTGACCTTCAAGCACCAAATTTAGTAGACATGTGGGTCTACAAATCTGAAGTACATTTGTATCAGCACCAGCACAACAGGAAGTAAGATATTTTGACACACTCCTCCTAGAAGGTTCATCAGCTTTATGCCAGATTTGCTACATATGAAGTCGAGATTGGTGCAGATGTTAAATTGCACAGGGATTGTTGATATTTTGCACAGTGTTAAAATGTCAAAATCATGAACTTATTACACAAGTAAGTCATTCAAAAAGGAATGTGTTATGTATTGCTTGATGCAGCTTCTTAGCTTATTGGATATGATGACGATTAAGATATCCATATGACCAAAATGATACTTTAACAAAGCAATATAATGTAGCAACAGAAAGAGTGGCTTTGCTACTGATCTCAGCTATACTTACTATACTTATTTTCAGATTTGGTGTATATGAAAGCTATTTCTGTTACGTTAATTAAGGTAGCCATGGCAAAAAAAAATTATTTGGGAACCTCTAAACAGATTATTGGGTCGTTTGACCCGTCTGACGAGTTACAGGATGTTTGACTGATCAAATAAAAAAAGTTGTAGTGTGAGGTTTGTGCCTACATGACCTACCCCATGTGAAAGATTTGGACAAGGGATGCTGCCATGCTTCCTTATGTATTTAGAGCCTGTTAGCAGTATTGCTAATTGACTGATGTTGAAGGTAGTTTGAATACCTAGTAAAAAGGGAAAAAAAAGAAAAGAAAAAGAAGCTATACTTGTGGCGCTATGCTAATTTGGCGATATTGCCGGAGGTGCTAGAGCCATTAATGCTTGTGGCTGTGTTGTTTTTTTTTTCATTTTGAAACTCATTCTGAAATACCTTCGGTTCCATATTGCTGCTACAAAATAGTCCATTTTTAGGTTCGCTAATGATTTAGGCATGCAGGAGCGTGATCACATTGCAGCAGATCTAATTTAGAGCTTCATTTACGGAGGGGAATCATCTGCACAGTAGACAAACGCTCTATCCATTACAGAAACTGAAACACAAAGTGTTTCCCATTTAAGTGCTTTGACAACAGATGCTCGATAGGAACACACATACCCTTACGAATTCATGCAGTTATCCAATCGGCTAATCGTGCGGCAGCGGCACAATGAACAAAATCATCCAGATACATGTCGAGAGCTTTAGTTAATGTTCACATCAAACGTCAGACTGGGAGGGGAAAAAAGTCGTCTCTGCTGTTTTGAGTTTTTCAGAAACTGCAGATCGCCTGATTTTTTACCCACACCAGTCTCTAGAGTTTACACAAAATGGTGTGAAAAACACAAAAATCCAGTAAGTGTCAGCTCTGCGGACAGAAATGCCTTGTTAATGAGAGGAGAAGGCCACTTATGAAAGGCTACAGTAACTCAACCATGCTGCACAACCATGATAAGCAAAGACAGCATGTCAGCAGACACAAAACACCAAAATTAGAGGTTACAACTGCAGAAAACAACATGCCATTTCACTCCTGTCAACCAAGAACAGGAGTCTGAGGCTACAAAGGGCTACAGAGGGCTCACGAAAACAGAATAATTGAATATAAGAAAAATATACAGTAGTTTGGTCATCTCATCAGTCAAGTCTGGCAAGCTGTGGACAGGCCTATTTGTCTATAGCACCAAGTAGGTGGATTCAAGACATGAAATAAATCATATAGTTTTATATTTAATGCAGTGAATTAAAAAAAACCCGGAAGCCTGAACTAATACAAATCAAGAGAAGATGTACTTGTACTCGCCACTTTTTTCCTTTTTTTTTTCCTTATAGCTGTGGCGCGAAGGTACAGACCCTAACAATTATTTATTTATTATCCTCAATCCCAAAAAGATACCTCAATTCCACCCCACACATTCTATTCACCATTCATCAAAACAGCTTGATCAAAACAGTGTGCTCCATATGTGTGACTATGAACTATGAAGACGCATTGTGGCATGTAAGACGCAGTGTGTGAGTCTACTTGAAATTCTCCATTATGTATTCAGTCTTGGCTACAAAATGTGTCGCGGTCCGGTTTAGATCAAGCTGCTGAATACAAGACAGACAGCAAGTCTTTCATTCCTCTTATACTACAGGAACTTATCAATGAGTGCATTTTTATACAGTAATTACAAAGAAAATGCACTTTTTTATCCTTTAACAGTTACTGTAGAGAAATTAGTATTTACTAATTCTCTATCTTTTATCTTTGGAGTATAACCAGACTTTAAAATGCAGACATGCAGACAAAAGACATGCACTTCAGTTCAAAGAAAGGGTGTATATCTTGGGTGTACAAAAGTGGCTCAAATAAGTTGCTTATGCTTGGAGAGAAGACACTTACACATCCACAGGTAGTACATTATCTTAACTGTCTTCTGAAACTCCACTGGGATATCCACCGATATGTCGTGGTAGAAACACGGACCCACGGGAAACTTTTCCGGCAGAGGTGGCCAGTTGTTTTTCCTTCCTGAGAAAGCAAGGGGAGGGAAGAGTAAAAAAAAAAAAACAAGGGTGGAAACAGTTTAACCATAGATATTGGTTGTAAGAGTATAAGAGCAAATTGTCTCTCAAAACAAAAAAAAAAAAAAGAAGGAAGAGTGAGACATCTATCACAGAATCAAGAAATATATATATATATATATATACACATTAGAGCTGTCAAACGATTAACATTTTTAATTGCGAATTATCTCAGAATTTCATACAGTTAATCGCGATTAATCTAATTTTTTAAATCTATGTAAATGAATAAGGCTTTAAAGTAAAATGTTACAATTAAAATGGTGAACACATGTTATGCTA
>JAOVVF010000026.1:2045421-2061131 GCA_028565595.1 Duopalatinus emarginatus
ACACACTCACACACTCACACACTCACACACACACACACTCACACACACACACACACACACACACACACACACACACATTCAGCACTAATGCAAACACAGGTGTGACAGGTGTTAATAATCGTGGGAGGTCGAGTGACTGGAGAGCAGCTCAGGGGTGGGTGATTATGCAAATATATCATACCATGATGCTAAGACATTCTCACAATATGCGATAGGCATCACAGTACCTGGGTGGCAGAAGAACGGGGATGCCACAAAATATAGGATTTAATATCTACAAAAATGTTTGCCTTGGGGGGGAAGAGGTGGGAATAAAATATTTGAAGGAGAAAAAAAAATACATTTTAACAACCAGTAGCTATTTGCGCTACTTCACTATAGTGAAGATTTAATGCAAACATGTCTATCAGATGAAATAAAGACAATAATTCATGCAGTGATACGTTAACTAAAAAAAAAACCTGCTGTAATTAGTGCATTATGATAAAGTTTACTAAAATAATGTCTGCAAAAAAAAACACATCCATGAGGAAATAAAATAACACAGATATTATACCTATTAATATTTTAATGAAGGATTAATTATTTCTCATAAACAGTTCATACAGAATGAATCTATATACAGAAACACATAGAGAATAAATTCACTGAGATAAAAAAAAGGTGAATGTGGCAAAGTAGCTCCTATATGATTTCACACACAATCTCCCCTATATTACATGCACTCGTACCACAGTACCTAATACAGGACGTATCAGAAAATGAAAGAAGAATGACTACAGTCCATGACCGTAAGTGATAAGAACACATGTATGTCCAGAATTCTTGCCCGACCCTGCATGCATTAGTGTAGTTATAAATATTGATGTGTGCTACAAATGGCAGCTTTAATGTATAGCTTCAGAGGGATTAGCATGTTTAAAGAAATGAAGCATGTAATGACAGGTAGTTTCACCTCCATTACTGCATGCTCGTCCATTTCTACTCTTACGAGGCGGACATCAAACATGCGGCTGACGTTTTTTTTGTTCCATGTATTGGAAACCGAATAAAGCCCCTCTCCGAATAAACCGAATAAAGATCCCCAACAAAGTTGCGAGAGGCAAATGACCCTCCCATTAGGCAGTAGAGAAAGAAAAAAAAAAAAGGTCGGACACCATTTCACATTTACAACACAAGAAACTTTTTTTGAAATTCCCCCACAACCCCCCTCCCTCCTTCCGTCCTCCCACGATTTCCATTGGTAATGAGTGAAGTATTTGTCGCTCTGTGCCAGGGCGGTAATTAATGTCCATGGTTTCAAAGGCGGTTCATTTTAAACACTCATCCCAGCCAAATCCCTCTTTCTCAGCTGAAGCGCAGCTTCTTTAAAGTGTAATCCCACTATTGTTGAACCTGAACAGAAGGTGAGAGCCACCGAAAGAGAAAGAGAGAGAAATGAAGAGGCGAAAGATAGAAATTGGAAAGGAAGGGGGGGGGTACTGGGGGATTTGAGTCATCAGAAATGAAGACAGGGATTCTGTGCGACAAATTTGATTCCCTTTTGTCTGTGTGTACAGGCGTCCCTGCACGCGCGCCGTCTCTGAACGCTGGTCCAGGCTGGACAGGAAACGGTGCTTTTAGCACTCAACCTAACTAAACTTACACTTAGCATATGACCAGCTGAAGTGTATTGGATTTGGGAACAGTTAGTCAATTGTTTCTGGTCCCTGGGTGGCAGTTTATGGTAATGTTTGCATCAATACGACACAAAAGCCACAGAGCTGTACACAGCACATCAAGGAAATGAAAGACAAGGCTGCCTTTGTCACTTCAGTGCACTATAAAGGAGGGATTTGGAGGCAAGGGCCACCGATCGCTGGGGAGCAACAAAATGAATGAAGTGTAGAAACGCCTAGGCTTGATCCTCTCCACTGGAGGTTTAGAGACTAGCTAATAGGCCAGGCTGCACTCGGGACAGAAGATATATAACCCAGACACGTTTGGGCACCGCGAAAGGTCAGAAAAGGGCAACGGCGAAGAGGAGGGATGATAGGGAGCCTGCCATAAAAACCCCATTCCGGTGAGAATGACTGACAATGCTTGTACGCCATTAGATAAAACATTTCTGATTAGCAGACCTTTCTACTCATCGGGTGAAAAATTTATAAAAAGGTCAAGTCTGAGGTGAGATCAATACACTATTTGAATTCGGACTTTACAGCAATTAAAGGTCTTTAATACATAACATATAATATTAAATATATATGATAACGAACAATGACAATAATTTGGTCTACACTATTAGTTACAGACGACACCTTGTTAGCATTTTTAGCTCATTTAAATATGACATTACGTCAAATATTTATGGCATCAATGATCACAGTTTGTCTGGTCACACGTAGGGACATTTATTTACACATTAATGAGATGTAGAATAAATATTTTAACACATACATATAGTTATCACAAGCATATATGTAAAGAACAGCAGGTTGCCTGATGCTGATATTATCTATACATGCTGTGAAAGGTTCAGGGGTTTGGGTGCATTTAAAAGACTTTATGCTCTCTACAGTGGCTTCTTTATTTATGACAATAAAATAATTATAAATGAATATAATAATAATAATAATAATAATTACACAGCGCTCTTTAACTAACCCAAATCCTACAATGCTTATTACAGCTGCTTGTAATAATGATGAAAACCATTATATTACCTCTTGAAAGAAAATGAATATGTGACTTAAAAATGTGAAATCATTCCCTGTTTTTCCACCCACCCTCCTTCTCTCCATCTTGCAGACGCATTCAGGAAATACTAATTGTGCCTAAAAGCAACAAGAGGATTCACCAATATTTTGGGGAAGAGAGAGAGAGAGAGAGAGAGAGAGAGAGAGAGAGAGAGAGAGAGAGAGGATTGAAATGTGAATTTCAAGGACATCTGAGCACTGGGCTGTCATCATGGTCCGATTCACTGCTTATTTCACTGATATGCATCTCCTGACCTGTATATAAAATTCATAGTTTCACAAGTGACATGAGCGAGCCTTGGGTGAGTGAAGGGGAGGGTAGAGGGAGGTAGGTTTCTTGACCCTGGTCACCATGGCAACCGCAAGGCTGACGGGTAGTAGCAGGCCATTTTCACCATGGGAGGAGCGGCGTGAGGAGGCCCGGGCTTTCCGTCTGTAAGATTGATATGTTTACATGGAAATTCAAATGTCTCCAGCAGGCCTCACCTCTGTCCCTCGTAATCATGTTAATGAGAGAAGGAGGGACAGCCATTAATTGAGGGATGAAAACAAATAAGGTGAGGATGGGGAATAAATTCAATTAAGTGCATTTCTGTCTTTTATTACGGGTTAATAATGAAATACTGCAGTGGAGAAATCTCAAAACACGACCATCACTGATCATAATCTGATTAGTTTAAATATTCAGAGGTATAAAAGGAATTATAATATATATTTTTATAAAAGGTTAGCTTACTGTTTGATCATAATGTAAGAAATATAATGTAATTAAATAAATAACTAATAATAACTTAAAATAGAACATGTAACTATATGTAAAATAATCAAACATGGTGCACAGCCTTCATATTAAACAGGAATTTTCATGATGAGATCATTTTACATATTTTAGCTATTCAGATCATTTAGATTATCATTCACATTCAGATTTAATTCCTTTTGTGTCTAGTGCATTAAATAGTGCACTAAAGAGTCTCTTAGGCAGGAACACACGCCTATGGAGAAGATTAGGACGCCAGTGTGGCATTTTATTCACACCGTAATTTGGGCAGGGATTTGCTTAACCACACGGTGCTCATCTCAGAGCGGCCAGCTGCAAATTCCAGGTGGCAGGTCATAGGCAGTAATTTCAGATTTTAATAACAATCCCTCTCCTCCAGCCGCTGCCGGATTGAATGAAAGCATAAATTGCTATATCTGACCACTAGTACTTGTTAAAGCCTCTGGCAGCTCTCTCCTCTCATCTCACCATCTCGCTCCACTCCTCCCCCAGCTGTATTAATGATACCAAGGAAAGGTCACATGAAAAATGAGTGACAAACAAATCAAACCGTATTAGCTTGTGGCTTTGTTATCAGTAGATGGCAGAGATGACAGAAAAAATTCTGAATCCAGAATAATTCTCTGTTGCGTTTTTGCTGGCTCGGCAGGCTAGAGGGAGATAGAGGGAAAGAGAGAGAGAGAAAGAGAGAGAGAGAGAGAGAGAGAGAGAGAGAGAGAGAGAGAGGAAGAAAGAGAGAGCCAGGATGAGGGGAAGATTCACACTGTGACTGTTTGTCTCCTCTACTGACACTGGAGGAATCATAATACGCATTAATGATGGTGTGTGTGCAAGTCTGCAGCCAGGAGCAGTCAGTCACTTCAGCTCCCACGAGGTGCCGCTGATTTGAAACACAAACACACACACACACACACACACACACCTCCCAAGGTCAGCCTTTAGCCCCCACCCCAGACCTCTGCATAAAAACATTTCTTGAGAATAAATTACAAATTTAAGAATTCAGAAACAATCAGAGGGAACTTTAAAACGGATTAGTCTGACACCAACGGGTTTTGATGTTCATCTTTCCGTGTGCAAGTCTTCTCAGCGAAGCCAGGGTCGAAATCACTCACGTCTACGCTGAGATGAGAAAAGTAATATTAAAAAGCAAGAGCAATGGCCGCCTCCTGCGCCACAGACGAATGTTTTCCTCCGAAATGAATTGCTCTAGATCTTTTCGTCACCCTGTGCCGTTTCTTCATTGTTGTTTACAGTACACCACAAAAATGCCGTGCGCGTAAACAGATTCATGAGAATGCAAAAGTGCACAAACATCTTCTCTCATCTCTGCAGCTTCACAGGTGATTGTAGGCGACGTGTCCTTCGCAGAGTGTCCCGTGTGGAGCGGCATTTTCCTTTTTCCAGTCAGTCCTGATGGCTTTTTAGGCAGTTTGAGGCATTTAGGGCCAGCTCTGTGGGTACGGCTCATGCAACAGAGTGTGATTACGCTAGAACAGGGGCAGGAGAGGACATTTATGGGCCTAGATCTCTGATATGAAACCTTCATTCCATAGGCGTCGGTTTATGGGGTGCCGTGATTCACCGCTGGACAGAGTTACTGTGCGGCAGGCAAGTGCAGCTTCTCAGGCACTTCCTGAATCTTTAAGAATAGAGGGACAGAAGAGGAGAAGAGAGGAGATGAGTTCACCAGGGTTGGATGATTAATTCCAGTGTCTGACCGAGATACTGAAATAACTGTGGTCCTTATTAAAGGAATACGCCACCTATTTACTTTAAATACACTGAAAGCAATCGTCAGAAATAAGACTTAAATAAAGTGCCCTTGGGCAAGGCACTTAAGCCCAACTATACCCAGGGTACCATGGATAGGGCTGCCCAGGGCTCTGGGCACATGTGCTCACTCCCCCTAGTGTGTGTTCACTAGTGTGTATGTGTGTCACTTATGCACTGATGGGTCGAATGCGGAGGCCAATTCCACTGCATAGTGGTCAATGAGTGGTTTACTTCACTTTATTCAGGTGTAAGCATGCATATGAAAGGAAATGTGCATATGGCAGCACATATATTCCATGACTACTAAATTATAGCTGGCTTTTAATTCACACACACACACACACACTACCCATGCAGTAAATAGAGATTAGGTTGTAAAACGCTGGCGTGTTCCTTTAAAGCTTGTAATCAGTAGCAGACACTGGTGGGTACTTGGCGTAGATGCTAACGAGCCATTTGAGACCATGCGTACTTGATGGATATTACACACACGCAAACTCCTGTTGCGTAATTACAGCAAATAAAACACTGATTGGACTGAACATGACACTAAAAACAACCTCGGAATTAAGTTAATGCAGGCTGAAATAAGCCTGCATGAGAAAGGCAGAGTCTTCTCCTATAACTCCTACATCCTGACCAAGTTCTAAAAATACGAACCGTTTGAGCAGGGATGAATCGTTAACCCTCTTATCAGCATAAAGCTACAGAGTGATAACTAAAGGTCTCTGTCCTTCTTCACAACCATCACAGTCAGATTTAACACCTCATGGAGAATTAAGATCAGTCAAAGAGGCACAGCATGCTTGCTTTTGGACCAAACAGCATTATTAACTATAGCTAATGCACTAATTGGACTCAGTGGACTACAGTGTAATTACTTGTTGTAATTACTGAAGCGGTTTATAATTTGTTAAGGTCAGAAGTGAAGAGATTTGCAATTACACTAACAGATGTCTAACCTGTGTGCTTAATTTTCTATAAGCGTTTCAGTTATTACTGAAAGACGAGCATCGGACCCGAGGCTGATTAACTGTGAAGCCAAGGGCTTTATAACAATGATTACTGTATATTAGTATATGGAAATCATGTGGATTTCATGTGTGTGTGTGTGTATGTGTATATATATATACATATATATATATATATATATATATATACACACATATACATATACATATATATATATATACACGCACACACACACACACACACACAATACAACACATATATGTCATTATTTTAGTGCACTCTCATCTCAGCCAGAGAAAATTAGAAAATATCAGACTGTCACTGTGAGTTGATACCAGGATTTAGAAAAAAAATGGCAAAAGTAGAGATGACAAATCAGTCCAGTGAAGAGAAGTGGCCCTCAGACAGGGGATGTCATTTGTCATGATTGCCATTTGGCTGCACTCCCCTCACCCCGGCTCGGCATCAGATGAATGGTACCTTGATAGCCATTAATTCTAAATTATCCAAATTTGCCGAACTGCGTCCCTGCATGTGCGTTGAAATTAAATTTATCTGTGCTTTGCCCCCTCCCCTACCTCTTTTCTGTCCTCATCCTGATCTGCACAGGCTGACTCTTTCAGAAAACGGAGATGGAATTAGATTTGCCCCCTGCACAATACACACGGGCAGAGCATCAAAAGCCCTGAGCCTGGTGACATTTTGAAATGTTCATCTCTCCTCATTCCAGTTCCCTATTTGGAATGAATAAACTGGCCAGTACTGAAAGAGTGGCAGCTCCCTGGGTTGCGCTTTAGCCACAGCCTCCTCCTCCTCCTCCTTTCCCCCGTCTGCCTCCCCGACCCCCCCGAGTCCAACCTTTAGGCCATGGAGGCTTTGTTGGTGGGAGACGCAGCTGAGTTCACACACACACACACACACACACACACACACACACACACACCCACACAGAGACCCCTGCATAATACTGGAGGTAATTAAGCCACAGCTTCAAGGTTCCATGGACACAAGACAATTCAGCCTAATGAAGTATCGATCGGCTGCAGCCGAAGTAAAACAAGTTGACATTCATTTAGAGGAGGTATTGAGAATATACCACAATGCCATCCAAGACATAAAGCCTCAGCGACACAAATTTAAATCATATGAAAACAATGAGGCCTCAATTATGTTACCTCTAGTAATCGACTGAACAGACAGGGCTGTAAAGGAGGTGCTTTTCCTAAACCGAATCGGAGAATATCATATTAGAAATCATCTCTGGGCCGACTGAGGTGCCAAGATGTGGCCCGCTGATCTTACATTTAGGAATATGTATGTAAAGTAAAGGTAAGACCTTTTACATGTGTATGTTTCAATAAATAAATACCTTAAAACATTTAGAAATATCTATACAGTGTGAAAAACACAGAATTCAGCATCTCGGTCTGTGAAAATCACACTTCAGCCCGAATTCTAATTATTTAAACACTTACCTGTATCCATGTGTGAAACCTTGGAAAAATCTCAAGCTTGAAACTTTTTACAGTTTCGTTCACAGAACATTCTCTCATCACTTTAACCTAAACTCATTCATCCCTATGATCAATTGAGACTTGCTCAGCAGGAAGTGACATCATCAACATTTCCTGTAGAATATAGGAAGAAGAAAAGTATATCGTCTCATTGTTGTTGGTTTTTTTTCCGGTAATATTCTAGTATTGACTGATATTCAGGTCAATTTTCTTTTAGTGATTGCAAAAGATTTTTTACAAAATTGGAAACATTCAGTCCGAGTGGGGTATGTACAGAGCCCACCCGGAATGATAATAGACAAGGCAGGAATACCCCCCGGACAGGGCGTCAATCCATCGCAGGCTAGCACACACACCCGTTCACTCACTCACTCACACCTAGGGCAATTTAAAACATCCAATTTACCTACAATGTGTGTTTTTTTCAGGAGGTGAGAGGAAACCGGAGTACCCGGTGAAAACCCATGCAGACATGCTGAGAACACACCGAACCCACAATCCCACATCCCTGGATCTGTGTATCACACACACACACTACCTGTGAATGCTTACTAACCACATTTTGTGAATTTGCTAATTCTACGTGTTACTTACTTAGGGGGAAAATGCAGCCAGTGTCACTTTTATGTGATATTAAAAATTGCTTTCCAAGAGACACAAGAGCTGAATACTACCTTACGTGTTAGACAATAGATATTCACCACTATATGGTTGATAATTAAAAGCTAAGAAAGGCACAGTGAGGTGTACTTTCAGTATTTATCCCATTTTTTTAAAACTAAAAGACTAAAATGACTATATTATAATAATAAAACAAAAATATCAAGTCTATCAAACACAGTGGATGACATTCATAAAACCTGCAGAGCGTCCTGACTGATTTACGTGATCATATCTGTCATGTGACGGTGTGCGGCGTATAATATTACTGCTCTGATGAACGGTGATCAGGGAGCAATTCCTTTCTTGAATCACGCTAGACTCTCCGGAGAAAAAGACGTGTAAAGCAGTAATTTCCTGCAGTTCACATGGGAGGTCCAGCTGACAAACAGCAAGTTAGAGGTTAGATTCATTAGAGCTGCTTGATTGGCAGATGTTAAGATTCACATCAATTGCCCTACTTGTTTGATTGAGAGCTACAGATACGGCGTGCGGACATCAAAGCCGAGCGCCGCTCCAACGCCGAGTAATGAGTCAATCAGAGCAAATGTTACTATGTGGCCACCGTTGTTTTGGACACCACAGCTGGTAATGTCAAAAAAAGACCTTGATTGTTAAGGAGATAAGTGCAGCTCCTTTAAAGCAGGAACAGTCTGACGTCGCTCATCACTGTCAGTCGTCGTCATTTTCATTAGATCATCGTTCGGATGGCTGTACACGCATTCGAGCGCTGTGCTCCTTTCATTAGACTTTATTCTGGAAACCTCTGATGGTGAAATGGTGCACGAGCCATTTGGTCGAGCTCCTGCTAACAGAATAAAGATCACCTGGGTGTATAATGCGCTATGATGTATTATCTTTTCGACCCAAAATAACACAACCACACATTTCTGAGTGCGCACCCACGTTTTGGGCTCATTTACGCAATCAAATGCAAATCTGTCCTTAAAGTAATCACACGTCTTATAATGGAGTGCACAAATGTCACTTGCAGATATGTTTTAACCCCCAAACGAGCTGCGACAGATCCCGAAAATGACGGGCAATTCCACCCAAACCAATGCATTTTTAAACATCAGCAATTACACCAAATGGACAGTTTCAGAGTAATATTTGCATTTTGCAAAATACATGATGAAAGCAGGCATCAAAGTCAATTTGGCTCAATCTCAGCAAGGTACCATGCGCCACAGGAAAGAAAACGTTTTTTTTTTTTTCCCAAATGGTGCCAAAGTTTCAAATGAGAGCATAAGAAATAGTCAGTAAATGTTAACTCATGTGTAGACATTTAAATAAATGTTTTAGTGTAAGGTGCAATTTAAAAAAACAAATGAAAAGTCGATGTTCAGCTTTATGTAAGGCAGTTAATAAACATGAGTGAAGATGGAGCAGCAGTAGTAGGAACGAAGGAGCTGAAGATAAACATCTCACTAAACTAATCCAGATTGAACTCTGAATGCATTCCTTCCATGCTTCAGTCAAAAAAGCATTTTTTCAGTAAAAAAAAAAAAAAGCACACAAAAATTCCTTTTTGCTCACATATCCGTCAATGCGTGAGAATATTCCACAGAAAAACGCCAGCAGGTAAATCACCAGCTCGAGACATTATTAGCTTATAAAGGATCGTGAATTAAAACCATGGCAAGCACATGGCACCGGTTTGATCGTTGAATATGATCTGTCGAGACTTTCTCAGTTGTAAATCTTATCAATTATAAATCAGAGATTGTTTTGACGTAAGAGGGGAGAAAAAAGGGGAAAATAAGTATATAAGGAAAATAAATACAAGAGGACTTAGAATTACTCAATACAAAACGATGTTCCCATGGTGATGGGAAATATGGAAAAAGGAAGGTGTGAAATTACAATTTAATCCTGGTGAAGACGAAACGGGACGGCGCGGGACTCGAGCAGGACGGCTCTGCTCGAGTGTGATGGCTGCTTTTTCCTACCTTTCAGCTGTGTTGAGGAGTTTGACCTTGTCTCTGAAGGACTGGAGACCAACAGACTGGCTGCAGAAGCACTATTTCACTGCAAATACGAGAGAATATATGTATGAACAGCTATACATCACCTGTGCATCAAATCTAAACAAATATACGTATGCAGCTTAGTAAATAAACATTTGGATAAACCTTTGTGCACAAATTACATAAGAAATAAAACACTCACTGTGTCTTGCTTTTACAGACAAATAATCAACTACACGGTCATGTACTGAGGTGGAGTTTCTGTTGCCAGAATGAAGTGTTTTATTCCTCTTACACCACAGTAGCATGTCAATGCTATAGATTTATAATTCACTAAAGAACAAGTCATTTTTATCTGTTTATAGTTACATTTGATGTGACTTGTGTTATAACAGCTGTATGCAGTGGAAGTCATATGCCTCTGTGCGCAAACATTTTACTTTCACTTCACTTCACGAATATTGCTGTTATAATAAAAAAATAAATAATCAACACCTTTTGGCCCAGTTTGCAGAATGTAAAAAAGTTGTAAAAAGACAAATCATGATTCCCCCACGATGCAGTAAAAATGTACACATCATAAAAAATAACACCTTTAATTTAATCTAAATCACTTTCAGAATATAATAGTAGGCTCTTGCTAAACAAACACGTCATAAATCCATGTGTAATATGAAAAACTAGGTCAGGAACTATGAATAATCCTCATCAGGACCAAATCTGATGACTCTCAAAAGTATATGATTAATTCTTTGATATTAATCATGTAATTCTTTCATATAAATCAAAGCCTAAGCCTTGTTTGCTAAGATATTTGACCTTGTCGGGGAGTTAAGACGCTCCGGCTTGAATCGGAAAAAACGCATCTAAAGATTAAAAAAAATGCTTGAACTATTACTGAGGATTATAAGGGAAAATTGCTTTTCATTTTGATACAGTGCTGATTTATAAGCAAATAAGGAGCAGGTGGTAGCCTACATTACAGGCAGCGATAGGAAACAAGGCTTTTCTCAGAAGATGTGTGAGGTTTTCATTTCGTGCCCTTCCTTCCTCAAACACTAAAATTAAAGCAATACCTTGTAAGAGCAACACAATCTGTTCTCGATTCATGCACCACAGCTCCAGGATACAAGACTGGAAAGAAATGCAGAACGCTTTTGATCTTCGCACATTCGTGGGGGAGAAAAAAAAACCTTTATGGCTATCAAGTATGTCTCACTTTGAGAGTGAATCTTGTTTCATCGAGCTGTGGCGTGTGTTTATATGTGAATGAGAATCATTCCAGAGGCGACATAACGTTCCTGTCAGGCCAAAGCTGCATTCGCCTAACTTACTTTCATCAAAAATAACACGGTTAGTGTCACAGCCGATGGTTTTTTCACATGTAAAGGATTCGCAATATGTTTTTTTTTTCAGAGATTAGTTAGTGCGAGTTAGTGTTACAAATGTTGTTTATATCCCTTTTGACAGTATGTGCAAACTTTCGAACCTGTTTAAAAAGTATGTGTGTTAAAAAAAGCTGAAAAGACATTTGCTTTGACCAAATGAAGATGCAAAATGTTGTGAAAATATCACAGAATTGTCAGCTAGTCAGGGAATAAAATACGTTTACCAAACAAAACCAATAAAGAGGTCTTTAGAAAGCACTTGCTAGTGCAAATGATAAATAAGATTAGATACTTTGGTGTACATATTATAATAATTACACACTGAAGCAACGCCACCTGTGCACGTCCTGGGTCGCATCCGCCAGTGCGTACATAAAGTGACAGGCATCGATGGAAGTTTCATAACGGTATGGGGTTTGTTTAGCTGATATTCCAGGTGACCCTGGTACATCTACAACATCTCTGACAGATAATATGTGTGCTTCCTTTCTGACTGATTACACACGTTCATGTCCTCCATTCTTTCTGATGGAGTTTGGCCTCTTCTAACAGGACAACGTGCCACCACAAACGCAAATTATGGTTAGAGGAGCGCTCATCTGAGTTTGGGGTTTTGCCAAGTCACCAGATCTCAGAATTGTGGACTGTTTGGAAAGAAAGTATTTTCCCAAAGTCTGTGGAGTCCATGACCTGTCGTATTTCTTCAGTCCGACACTCTCATGGAGAGCCTGCTAAATAAATATATGTACCAGTTTTTCAGGCACTTTAGTGTATATGTAAATACATTCACTGATTTCTGTGGCATGAGTCTGGCACAATTTTCTACATGCTGCACTGCTGCTTTAACAAACAGTCTAGAAAAAAATCATAATAATGATTTATAATAAATTACAGTCATGGTCTGAAATAATCTGGAGGTGACTTTTTAAAATAAGTAAATACCTGAAACAGGCAAATTGTCTGTCCATTAGTCTAAAATGTGCATGAAAGTGTTCAATAAAGTTATTTATTAAATATATCTTGATCTACGCCGTGACTGAGCATGCAGTGCAGTGATAAGTGGCACGTAACAGAAGAAGAAGAAGAAGAAGAAGAAGCAGTCAGACCATTAGTGTGTGTGACGAGAGTGCATTTCAAAAACTGTTCTGAAACCTAAGTAGAAGTAGGGTCATTTTAGCACAATGCTAGCACATCTTGTGGTGGATCATTTCGTCTGGTCCTACTGTAAAAAAGCCACCGTACATGACTCAGAGCCCAGAACATCGCAGTCGTTTTTTTAATCCTTTATAACTAAAGTTATCAAATGGTTTGTCCCAATTAGCCAAAGCATGAACTTACACACTATACTTTAGAGTCTCTCTCAGTGAAGCTTCATTCCTACTTTACAGCTATCTTCATTATGCATTATGATTTGTTAACAATTTATTGGTTAACAATGAGTTGAAACACAGCTCTGTTTTGTACACTGTTTTAGGAGAAACAACATTTTTAAAATAAATTAAATCACAGCGTTCCAGACAGATTTAATTTGTTGTAATATAAAACTTCTCTAAGATGATTCACACTCAGGATTGTGTATATGAATTCACTTACAAAATAAGCCAGTTCTCAGTGTGTCTACTAAACAAACTGATACTGATGATATAATATGAATATAACATTTTTAGTTACAATTAAGTGTGTATTGACTTACGCTGACATTATAACATGATCGATATATATATATAAAAACTGTTACACAAGTCTAATAATCGGTACGTCCCCTACAGGGCAGCGAATACTCTGTAGGTAATCAACGCCGCACTTCCTGTAGAACGCTCCACAATTCTGATGTATTCTGAGGTGTAGGATTTCTGCGTTGCGCAGTTTGTTACACGACATCCCAGACGAGTTAGATCACGATAACACTGAGACCTGGTGACTTAGGTGTGAATAACAAAACCCTAAACTCAGATGAGTGTTCCTCTGACCGTAATTTGGCATCTCTAGATGTGTGTGGTGGTACATTGTCCTGTTGGAGGAAGACAAGCACAACAGAATGAATACCGGACATGAATGGGTATAACTGGTCAGAATGGAGGAACACATAGTGTTCACCTGTCAGACGTTTATAGACGTGCCTTATATATGTACCAGATAAATAGACAGATTCTGTTCTGTAAAGTGTCTTAGTTTTCTATCCTTATTTTTACGAATGTGATTTTTTTTTCTTTTTGTGCACTTAATCACTGAGAGATAAATATAAGAAAATTAAATCACAGTACGAGGAGAAGAATTAAAGCTTACCATAAGTTTAAGCTTATGCATAAGCGTGTGTGTGTGTGTTTTTCTTTTAACCTCTTGATTAATTCTGATCTCTTAATCCACAATGACAGAGAATATTGAGGTTATGAGTTCCATTACTGTTACATCAGTTCAGCAAGAAAAGTTATTCATGCACGCTCAACATCTACAAAATTGTGACTGGAGTCAATACAGAAATGTAATATTGTAAGTATATTAGACAAACTAATATTGCAGGGCTGTGCTGTGTATGTGTGTGTGTGTGTGTGTGTGTGTGTGTGTGTGTGTGTGTATGTGTGTATGTGTGTGTGTGTGTGTGTGTGTGTGTGTGTTTTCTTTCTTTCGTACAGGAAACTTTTAGATGAAACAATTAGAGAGCGCTTTTCAATCGACCTCTTGAACAAGCTGATGGCCATTATCAAATACGAGTGCAGAGTGGCATACAGAATGAAATTTAGGGTGCTTTTTTTAAAGAGTAAACTACTCTTTTGAAGTACTTTGATTAGTTTACTACTTGAAAAGCTTCTAAAGCCATTAATGCTGTAAGGTTACACTCGTCTGATGTTCGGGCCACATTTTTAATGTCCCTGCTTTTAAAGAGAGGGTGTGCAGATGACTGCAGCTTTTCTCCTCCAGCTGTAAAGACCTCTTACTTCTACGTATATGTACATATGTACATGTATATAAGTACACATACACATACATACTTACATACACATGAGGGTGTATACTGTTATTACAACAAATGCTGACCTTGCCGTTCAGCGCCAAAGGGCTTCGAGGTTTATGCAAACACGGCAACATGGACACCTCAAAAGAGGGCCTGCTTTTGATGTTGATGTCGGCCATTTTCAAAGCAAGAGAAAGATACCCATAGGCTTGAATTCCATCAAACACCTTTGATATATGTGTTTCTGCAGTGTTTATAATTACAAACAAGGCACATCATGATTAAAACATTGAGGAAGGACGTGGCCAGGTTGGGTTTAACCAACAGCCATGTATGTGTGTGTGTGTGTGTGTGTGTGTGAAGGCAATTCTGTGCTTAGTAAGAAACATTTAGGGTATTAATCACAGTTAAAGTTAACTTTATTTATTAACAAAATTAACATCAAATCGACTTCTATTAATGACTGTTTAATTATTTATAAAAACAAGAAAAAAGAAAATAAATAAAAGATATTAAGATACCTGTGCTATCTCAGACAAGTCAATATCAATATTATATCATCATACTGCTCAGTCCTTCACACACACACACACACACACAGACATCTCTCTAGTCTAGTTTCACTACCATAATCTATATGTAGATGTGGTCAATTAGTTAACAAAATACAACAAAAAACCTCAATTTAAAATCTCCTGTAATAAAAAAAATAATCATTTTCCAAAGATTGGTCAATTAATAGAAATGGCAGCAACCTGACACCTGGTACTGGGCTAACTCCAGCAAAAACTGCTGGAAAAATAAAAGAACAAGTTCTGTCACAAAACATATATATTTTTGTTAGGATAAAGGTGTATTTGAAATTTTGTATAGTAATTTACATTTGTAATGTGAGTGTGTTTTTTGTGCAAGTAATTGTTTAAATAAAAAAACAGATTTTTGCAAATATGTTGGTTTT
>JAOVVF010000026.1:2077367-2103019 GCA_028565595.1 Duopalatinus emarginatus
AAAATGCATGTATTTGTTGTATTAAAAATGTATTGTTACCTGGTTAATATTAAACCAAAATTTGACTTAAATAACTTAAATACTACTTAAGACTATCTGAAACATTATTGCATGGCTTTGTAAATGACATTATATTTGTCAGTATAATACAATGTAACTGTATAAATTGGTACACAGTTTTAGCGTCCCTTTTTCATGATTCCTTGTTAATTAGAACACGTCTGAGATGTCTGAGTGTGGTCTAGGGCTAAATTTGTACAGACTTATGAAGAACGGAAGTGAAGAACTGTGGACCTAAGCGAAAACACACTCCATCACTCAGGTGAAAAGATTCGGCAAAGCCGCCGTCACGTTCGTTCGAATACGTTCTTTTTTTCCACCACGCGTTTTCACATCTTTCCTCTTGATTTTCTCTCTCACAATCCCGGCTTCCTTTCTGACCATGATGCTTGCAGCAGCCCTGCACCACAGTGGCGTCACCATTTCCATTTTCTGACAGAATGAATTACCGTTCGTCCACTGATTATGTGACGGACAGCAAAATTTGGGAGTGTAAAACGTAAAATTTTTCCGCCTTCTCATCCTGACACCGTGACAGGAAACTGTTCGTCAGGAGGACAGAGTGAAGAGAGCAATCTAGTATCTGGGGATGTGAATTTCTGATCAGGGGTGAGGAGGCTTTACGGTAATCCTATTGGACAGCGCGCTCTGATGAACACTATGACTCGGGGGGCCCCTGTAAAGGTGGAGTCACACGAGTGCAGGCGTTCTGACCATAATTTAGAGCTTCACGTGCCGAGGCTTGACTGAGCGTGCCGGCCTGAACAACAAGCAGCAATTTGACTGCCAGAGCAACTATGCAGATTATATGAACCTGCATTACCCTTTCAACCCCTTTTCCCTCACGCTGTTTGTGTTATTTAAATTGCCGTGCTGCCAAATGTGCATGTAGGATAGGGTGACGCGCTGTTTAACAAACATTTCTTAACATGCTCCCTCTGGGCCAACAATCCTTAATGAAGTTAGATTTGTCAGGCAGCTCACTTGTTTGGACTGATGTGAGAAAAAAAGGAGAAAAATAGATTTTACATGTGGCAAAATCTTCTCATTTGACACTCACCTTTTTAACTCCTACTGAGACAAGCTGCATTTTTATTTAATAACAACGCAATATTCTTTCTTTATATCCAAGATATTTTCAGTATGTTTACATGCTAGCAATATGGTAAATATTTATACAGGTGAACCCAAAAGACCATGCGTTCATGCTTAGCTTCTGCATTCTCAATGCATGTATTAATGTCTATTAGACATTGACGGAAAATGATCTAATAAACATGTAACATGCAGACAATAAAAAAAAAAAGCAAATAAAAAATGGGAAAATTGATTAATTACTGCATTTTATGTTTGCAGCTGAAATTATGTTTAATAGAATTGTAATAAATTGAATCGTTTAACCCAATCGCTTGTTAAGGGTTGACGTAACCCTTAGTGCACATCTTAAAAACACGTGACTTAGCCAGATTACTCGGTCCTGAGCTTCTCTCATTTGTTGTAGCTTTAGAGTCCAGCTGGTGGTAGAAAGAGGCAGCGACAGCCAAGGGACTCGCTGAGTACACAGCAGAGCAATGCAGTTGGCTGTTAGCCCAAGGCAGACACAGCACATTCTTATAAAGGTCATGAATGTGGGCCATGTGGTCACATGGCCAAACGAACTTTGTAAATGTTATTGTACATGATGACCTGGGAGAAGTGTGGTGCGCTCCCAGGACCTCGGGTGGCACTGAGGTGTCTGTGATGGAGGCGGCTCGTGACGTTAACGCTCTCGCCTCAGAGGACATGTGGGTCAATTTGGCTGAGGTGAAATGCCAAGACCAAAAATCAGTTTGGATCTATTTGCGGTGTGTTCGTTTTTCCTCGAGTTAATGAAATTTCATTTCGGAGTAACTTCGCTACAAGGAAGCAAAGCTTCATTGGCTTCTGTAATGGTGTAGGCTGTACAGCTTAGAAAGTTTGGACAGAAATGAAAAGACACGCTCTTGTATCAATCTATAAGTTCACATCTTTCTGAAAACATGTCAAATACGATCCAGAGGCTTGCGAGAACTGAACCGTTACGCAGTGCACAATTTGTGGACTAACAATAATTTCTAGGAAAGCTACAAGTATCACTGTGTATTTTAAAAATGTAACAATAAACAAGAAAGTGGTAGAACAGCTAAGATAAGGAGCGGGGAAGGTATTCAAAACATTAAAGGTATTACGTTATTACTTCCACCGTCTGTCTATCTATCTATTTGTCTATCTATATAAAGAGCAATGGCTATATGTGCATCTCTCACACAGCATATTTGAGCATTGTTCCTGACTGTGCATCCCTACATGGCCACAATTTGCCATCTTGTCTACTTCCAGCATGATGATGCACCAAGTCGCAAAGCAACAGTCAACTCAAACTGGTTTAATAAACATGACAATGAGCTTGATGGTCTTCAGTGGCCTTCTGAAATCCAACCGAACACCTTGGTAGGCGATGTGGTAGAACAGGAGATTTGCAACAAGAAAGCGCACCTGACAAATCCACAAGAAATGCTTTGATGAGATAAGGAAACAAAAATCTGGGGTCTTATACAAAAGCAATCTGCCAATGAATTTACATTGTTTCATTTCATTTATTCTTAAACAACTGGCTAATTTTTATGGAATGTCTGCAAAACTAGTTCCTTCTCCTGCTTATTTTATAGCAGCTATAAGCAGTCGTTCCTTCACCAGTCTCTATTTTTTCTCTCTTATGTCATCTTACTCACAAACAGCAAAAAAAAAAACATAAACACCTTCATCCTGAAGATTTCAGAAAACTTGAACTTACAGTTTGACACTAGAGACTCCTGTCATAAATGTTAAATAAACATCACAGAATACACAATATTTCCCCATACTGATTATTATATGAGAACTTTAATCTATTTATGTAGAGCATCTGCCATCCAAGTCTCTGTTTATGAGCTGTTACTATAGAAATGATAATGTATTTAAATGAGCACACTGATATAAACCTGACATAACCTATTTTGCAGTTGCGGTAGTATCAGAAACCATCAGAATTCTGACCAATTAAATTAGAGAAATCTACAGCTCTGGTATATAATGAAAGTTAATTCAAATGCCTCCTGGTCATACAGCACATTAGCATTCATTTCTTACTTTACTGGCAAATTAAATGAGACTATTTTACACATAAAAACATAAAGACGTAAGATTTTAAAGATGAATTCGAACCTGAGAGTGTAAAGGTTTTTGTGAGTTCGTCGACAGCAGCATGTTGAGGTGGAATAAAAAGGAGGCGGCGGGCAGTCAAATCAGTGCAAGTGAAAATATTCACAAGTGTTACGAAGGCTTCTAAATATTAACAGCACTCTCAATGTAACTGTGTGAATAAAGTATTCCTGGACTCCGTATTAAATGAAAATTTATGTATTCTTACAGACTGTTTTTAATCAAAACCAGGTGACATTTGCATATTTATGCGTTTCTTGCGAGCCAGGTAAATAACTTGTCATGTCGTCAGGTGACAGGTACAGTGAGGTCACTCCTTGAAAAGACACAAGAAGGCCCGATCAGACATCATCGGTCCCCTCTGTGGCATGCACATAAGTACTAGCCGGTGATTTACTGTATGGAAAAGAATTGCTCTAGATCTTCATGATGCAGAGGAAGCAATATTGGAGGAGGTTAAGGAAATGAGATTAAGGAGAAGGCCGCATCAGCGCGAGCTCGGGACAGACAGATGCATTAGACTGATGAAAGTGTGGCTGCTGATCAGAGTTTGGAGATGAACACTTGTTAAAAAAAGGAGACCAGAAAGATAAAAATTGAGAAAACTAGAAATGACAGCATCCGTGGTGTAATGAAAGCGTATTGTGTTGGGCTAGATTGTATGGAGGCACCTAATCAGATCTGGGAGGGTAGAAGGGTGCCGGTGTCATTCGGCAGGGTTCTTTCTGCTATTGTCATGATGGAGCGGCCTTCAGTCGGAGGCCCACGCTGGATGATGAGTGTCTCGCACGTGAGGGGTGAGGGGAAGTTCATGCGAACGAATGAAGTCCATTTTTGAAGTGTGCGATGAGAGAGGAACACTGCCAGTGTTTTCAATTTACAGCTCAGCCAGAGGAACGCGTGTCTGGGAAAAGAAAAGGAGGGAGAGAAAAAAAAAATCACGCAGCCAACAAAGCTTCCTGCAGAGGTGGCCCGAAACACACAAAGAATGTGCTGGGATCTCACCAGGAATGTGCCAAGATGAATTGTCGGTTTGGACGCTCTCGCTTTCAAATACATTAGTCAAATTTTGTGGCCAGAAAGCTTTCTTTAAAAGTACTCGGGCTGCCTGAAAAAACATCTCTGTGAAATGTTGGACACTGATTCCCTTCTGAAATCACAAGACTGGTAGCACCACAGGACATACTGTTTGGTTCCTATTTATTTGCTGATTTGAGAAGCGAGCCAAGGCCGGGTCACATTGCAGCCTCATCGTCCCGCCACACCACTGCCTCAAATTACTAAAGGCATCCATGCAGCCAAGTCTAAAATAACCAATATCACCTCATTATCCTGTAGGTGAGCAGAAATATGATTGGTGGCAAATTAAGCTCTTACATCTCAACCACACTGAAATATGGGACACAAATAAATGCAGTAGGGGAAAGTTACAGCAGGCTTTGACTTTATCAGGGAGCCATGCTGGGCTTCCAATCTCCCACTGCCAGGTGGGTTATTTACCTCCTGAGCACACACTGCAGCACTCAAGCAACGAGGGACTATCTGTCCCAGAGACATGCCCTGCGGCACGCCACGCTGAATACACAAACACAGTTTAAAGTCGTCTCGCATTCTCCCACACACAAACATTCATTCATAAGAGAGCAAATTTCAACATGCATCTGAATGTTAAATTAGTGCTGCTCATTTAAATGTGGAGAAAGTAACAACTGGTATGAATGACACTCGCATCCTTTTCACAACAGGCATAAATTACTTCTGTTTGTTTGTCTCAGGGTTTGTGCAGGATGTTAAGATATAGACTAGTAGATAGATTAATATAGTGATCCATTTTCTGAATATCATCATGAGTCTCGTCAGGTGTCGGGGTTTACACACGTTTTTGTAACTGTAACACGTAACCAGTTAAATCTATTCTCTATTAAATGTTGTATTCCTCCTCACTGCCTTGGTAACAGCATGTATTCCTAAGTAAAGGTTTAAAAACATCCCTGGACTGTTTTCCTGGCACTTTTCTAGCAAAAACCCCATAAAAATTAAACACTGTTTTGTTTATCATGGTTAACGTCCTTTTTAACCACATAATTTATTATTTATTAACTTTCCCCATACCACCCACTCCTACTACATGAGCATGCTTAAAGTAACCTAGAAGACCTTTAGCCTCCTGAAACAGTTCCAGTTTGGAAAAGAACTCTTTTTTTTTTAAGAGTGTAGGCTTTGTTCTAAGATGATACAATTTAATATATCATTTCATATTTGAGAAACTTCATTTTATAACATTCGCCTACATATATAGACTATATGAAACTATTTGAATGCATTGTAGCCTTTAGGATGACTGTATCAGGTGAGGATCAATGTACTGACAAACCCCTTATATCCTACACCACATCTAAATAAACCGTTCAAACAGACAAACTGTAAAAGCTGTTCATACAGAGGCCATAAACATATCCGATCAAGACGTGATAAATCCTGTACATGTTGTAAAGAAGTGTAGCTTTATGATCAAGCATCCCAGGACGGGATCCACACTCTGGTCATGTGGCCCAGAGTCCTTCCTCTGGCCTTGTTTACCAGGAGGATAATGAGAGAAGTATTATTCCACATAGACTACTAATAATTGAGATGTCCTCTGCAAATGTTATTTATTAGTGGCCATAATGAGACATCTATTATTCCAGCATGGCAGAAGCTAATGGTCTTAAATCCATTTACTCTAACTGCATAGGACAAAAAGCATGAAGGAGTGCAATTGTTAAGCACGTGAAACTATCGCCAACAAATGGCTTCCATCACTAAACAGGATGGAATATGACTGTAAACAAATTATTAAACAAACTGCTCGGTTACTTTAGGTCTTCGGCTCTGTTCTTATTAACGTGACAAGACTCAGAGGTGGTAACTGCAGAACCCTCACCTTTAATTCCACACACACCAGATCAAATTCTTTACATGGCAACTTGCGCAAGAGTCCCTTTTTCTACTGTGACCATGTAATTAAATTCATGTTATTATTTATGTGTACATTTTGTACGTCATTTAAATCTCTGAAACGCTTCTTTTAGCCGAGAGTGATTTTCTACACTTGACTTCCTGTTATAATCAAGGTCTTTCTAACCTGATAACTGACGGTCATGCCTCAGTGAATAATTCAGTAAGGCACTGAAACTGCAGCAGCACAGAAAGCGCTAATCTTATATTGGGAGTCGTAAAGGATATTAGGGAAGAATTTCAAAAAGTGACACATCTAATAGAAAAAGATTACTCCGGGCTACACCAATTTGATTTGAATTGAATACATTTTACAAGTGCTTTCTCCCACGTCTGTCTGGACAATGCAAGAATGCGAGGTGTCGATGAAGGCCGACTGCATTCTCTCCCTCGTCTGCCCTGCTTCTTTTTTCAGAGCCTTGCATGTATAAAACAAGTCCAAGGAAATGTGCCACTCTGGAACAAGAACACAAGACTCCAGGCTCTACCCTTAAATGGCATGCACCAGGTGGAAAAGGGGTAGGCATCAGGAAAAAAGGAAATAAATGAAATAAATAAATGAATAGGTTGTGAATGCCGTTTCAGCTCGCCGAGAGAAATTACTGTTGATCTAGTGGGGCAATAAGTGCATAAATGTGTATGAGAAAAATGATGCGGGCATAATCTTTACCCTTAATCTCACATTGAATGGCAAGATGGACTTCAGGCAGACAGACGCTTTTACATTTAAACTCTGCTTTCATTACTAGTAGCTTGTGTGTGAATGTCTTGAGAATGAACCCAATCTTCTGACTAAAATGTGGGCTTTATTCGACAACGTTAACCTTAATTCCAAATCTAAAATCTTATTTAACTGAATCAAAAAAAGAAAAAAAAAGAACATTTGCAAGATCATTTTTTTACTTCCTGGAATGTTATAAAAAGGAACAAATTTGGAAACTCAATAGCAGTGCTACAACATTACTGGTAGAGATTCACTTTTGCATAACAAAAGATCAAGACAGATTTATGAAGACCGATGGCTCAAATTCTCAACAACAAAGAGAAAAATCCAAATCACCAAGCCACTATGGGCCTCTAGTGACACCAGCAGGCAGCAGAGGAGCACTGCAAGAGCTACACACAATGGACATAAAAAAGAGCATTTCATAATTCAACAATAGAAAAAATACTAGCTTTAATATGAAAAAAAAAACCTTAAACCAAATCCTTTGGTGCAGAAGAAATCATCATAGCACAAACCAATTTGAAATGAGTTTTGATTACTGCATTTTCAAGTCCAAATTTTGCCTGTCAATTTTGGACATGACAAAGGTTTTTGGTCAATCAGATGCACACAGTCTCCTTAATCTTAATGTCTCAATATCTGTCTGCAAAATGAGAAAATAAAATTCGCCCTATTCACCTCATAGTTCAAATGGATGACAGTCACATTGATGAAAATCGAGACACGCAAAAAGGGGGAAAAGAAGAGATATGCTTATTCCATACACTCCAGTTTGCTCACAGACAGCTTATCAAGGCTTAATACCACATAGTCACACGAAGCTGCATGCCTGAAATGAGATGTGTGCCTCGAATACTAAGACTACGTTTTGTGTACCAATAAAAGCCACGGTGCACTGGGTGGCTCTTCATTAAAAGAGCACTGGATGCTCAGCTCTCTCCCATGTCAAGCTTTGCAGTTTAACCCCACGCAAGCCGCTACTCCATTATGGAGTGATTGTTGGGGTTTGCTGTGTTTATTTTGCCCCTGCTCTGTCTTCCTAGCAGCTCTGCTACACTGTAATGGCTATGGTGTTGCTGACTGTGTCACTTTCATATCTGGTGATACAAGATTTGTTTTCTAGCCAGAAAAAAAGAACAACACACGCCAAAGTTAATTACAGCTTCCCATAAACGCAGAGCTGATGCCAATCCAGATCTGGCCTGTTCATAAAGTGGTCTTGGTTATTTGACTGGTAATAAAAAGTCCTGACAATAAAGGGCCCTGTCAAAACCTGAAACAAAGTACAGCTTAAAATAACCTTCAAACCTTCAGACAGACCCTTCTTCCCACAGCAGTGATTTATTTGTTGCATCTCGTTCTGATTGGAGTGTAACAAAATAAATGCGCAGGTTTTAATTATTTCAACCAGTTCATTTTAACTAGTCATAGCAACTGGGACTGGGAGTTGAAGTAAGATCGTAACACACAAGTCCTGCTGCCATGCCATATATTAGTATATATCAGTATATACAGATGTATCTGATGTATCTCACAGTAAAACAGTGGAATAAAGAGGTTAATCTATTTTTAAATATATTTGATTCTATGCCATGCTGTTGGCACTGTTATCAAACCAAAGGTTTGTGATGCATGACATATTGCGACATGCATATTGATAAAAATATCTTAATTTAGCTTCTCTTCTGAGAACATAGGTCTTGCTCTGTATGTTCTGTTGAAATGAGAGAACGTGTAATTACAGAGGAAAAAAAATTATATCATCATTAGAGTTGAACTGCCATCTTATGAATCACATGTACTGACATTGTTATATGCTAATCTGGTGCAAAATGGCAAATTAATTAATAGTGAAATTTAACAGAGAAAAATGTAAACATATACAACGTGCTAAAGTCTTAAATCTTACAACTAAACGAGCTCCTTAAACAGGAAATGATCAGTGAATATGAGGTTCTAGATTAAATACGTTTACACATATCATTCTGCCTTAAAGCCTAGTAGAAATCCATCCCTATTATCTCTATAATTAGAATTATATCCAATTATAATTATAAGTCAAATGTAAAGCAAACCCAAAAGGTGCTATAATATAATAACATGCATCTCAGCTTAGCATCTTAAAGCACGCTATCCAGTAACATCCTGAATTACTAACTAACAATCTTAAATTAATAGGAGGGTGTGTAAGTACAAGAGTAAAGAATTGGAGTCAGGACATTATCAACAGCGTTAAGGCATTAACCTAGACTTTATTAAGAATTAAATGCGAAGAAAACACAATACGTATTGTATTCCATATTGTGTGTACACACACATGTAAATCCCGAATTAGGATCAGAACCTTATCTGCTCTGTTAATTCTACAGTCTAACTCCTAACCTTATCCATGCACCCCTCTCCCCAAAAACTGCATATCCATACTTATTTACGTTCATATTCCTGCTGGGAAAAAAAACAGCTTAGACCAGCATGAATTTCATGCTCGTCTAAGCTGTTTTTTCCAGCAGGGATATAGACATAAATAAGGAGGTTATTTGGATGTATGTATATACAGACAGGTGACAAATTAAAGGAAAAAATGGCTGACTCTGTTATACAGTGAAGGACTTTTTATATTTTTTGCTGTTAAGTTTTAGGTGTCGAATTATCCTCGTAGCGGGAAAGGTCAGTGCAAATTAATAATAATAAAAAAAAACCTCTGCATGGTCACCTTTACCTACGGCATACTCTGTTCCATGATGACACACATCGGGTTTGGTTATTTAAGCTTGTCTTACCTATCACAACCAATCGGCCACCAGTCTTCCTCTCTTGTTACGAAAGCATTCCATCTGCATGCTGATGAGACGCACTTCCCTCCACATCACTTTCTGTACAGAATGTGTACAATTGTCACATTGTGAAACTCCCACATAATCAGTCATTTCTGAAATTCTTAAACCACTTAGACTCTTGACCATGGCCGTATGCTTTTATACACACGGTTGATTATTTTTATGTTCTTTATTTGCCAAACCCATCAGAATAAACGGGTGTAACTCAACAGAAAGGAGACACACACATCGTTCACCTATCAGAGATTTTTGTAGATGTACCAGGGGTCCTATGGAATGGCAGCTAAACAGACCCCATAACATTATGAAGTCTTTATAGATGTCTATCACTTTATATACACACTGGTAGACGCAACCAAAGACATACATGGGTGTATTTTGCATAGTCTTGTCTGTACCAGTTTCTCTGGCATTTCAGTGTATTTAATTCATTTAATTCATTTACTTAATTAGTTATTTACAGTGCACTTTATTATTATTATTATTATTAATAAATTGTTTAATTGATATAACAATGTAATTTTATATTATATTAACCTATAAATTATTATATAGAAAATATGCAGATTTTTAAAATATGTGATATCTTTATTATATAGAAAATAACTACACTGTATAACTTCACTTAAATTTATTTATATTATGATTATGTTAGCTATGTTTTTTTCTGTGTTTGTTTGTTTGTTTGCCATACTGAAAACCTGAACTATCTCAAAAACATGTTATACTTCACTTCACAATCGTCATATAAAACCTAATAATGCCTTATTATGTATCAGTTTATTACCAAAGAAACTTTAAAAAAAAAAAAGTCATATCATGAATATTTTTGCTGTTTGTTATATTTCTGTAGCTACAGTTTACAAACTTACCTCAGGACGACCGTTAGATAGATTAGTTAGCATTTAGCGCTTCCGTACACCAGGTGGCGTTAGCAAACAATTTGAATTTTTAATTTCGAGAAAAGTGTATATATTCGACGATATTTAATAAAGTACAGTCAGATAAGGGCAAATAATCAATTTACTGAGGCGAAAATGCTGCTTTTGTTCGTGTTTTCCTTTAAAATATCTATAAAAAGTATTATTTTTCCATGACATTAATCACTTTTAGCGTTCAGCTAACACACCAGGCTAAACCTGTCTCGTGCTCTTTCTGCTCATGGTTGCCAGATTGACCTGCACTCAGTTTTAAAAGTCATTTCCCATTTTAAAGCTAAAACATGATGTGATTATACTATATTAAAATATTATGATATAAATAGTTAAAAAAAACTCATCTGATCATATTTTAGCCTATAGTGCTATACTATCTAGGTTATATTAAGATGCATATTATGCCTTATTTATGTGTATGCCTTTTCTAAAATTGATCAAATCAGCATTGTTAGGCAGATATTAACATGTCTGGTTTATTAAAACATAATCATAAATATAGCAACATATCTTGAAATACCACAGGTTACAGATTAAAACATACACTGACTTGCCAGAAAAACTGGTACAGTACACAGGCTGGTAGAAGCTCCATAATGATATTGGGTTTGTTTAGCTGTCATTCCATTGGACCCCTGGTACATCTACACAAGTCTCTGACAGGTGGACACTATGTGTGTCTCCTTTCTGATGAGTTCCACCTGTTCATGTCCTGCATTCATTCTGATGCGTTTGTCCTCCTCTTACAGGACAATGCACTTCTCCAAACGCCACCACACACGTCTAGAGACGCCAAATTATGGTTAGAGGAACACTCATCTGAGTTTTTCTATTCCCACCTAAGTCACCAGATCTTAACGTTACTGAGCACATCTGGGATGCAATGCAATGAGCTGTGGAACCCAGAAATCCTACACCACTGAATACATCAGAATTGTCGTTCTGTGTTCATTACCTACAGAATATTTCCGCAAGCTCATGGAGTCCATGTTTTTTAGGCAGTTCAGTGTATGGTCTTCAATTCTTCATTATTGTGATACCCATATTTACATATCATCTCAACATTTCAGGCAAATATCTGCTCTTACGGTTATTAGAACTCAAATACAGATTATAATAATAATATATTTGACATTTTGTGTCCTCTAAAATTGTGACTTTCCCCCTTCATACCACATAACATTAAAGATTTTTAATAATACACTGATCTTCATCTGTCATAATGTAATACCATTTACACATTTACAAACACACACTAATACATATTGACTAAAAAACAGCTGTTAATGATGCAAGAACGCTATTTTCTGCCTCAGAGTGGTGGCTCAGGAGAGGGTCTGTTGGAGATGGGCTGTGATGGCATTAAGACTGTAGGACTAGAGGAGGCCTTATAAATCTCCTGGCTCTGAACCTGAGGAGGAGATGGGATTGGGGTGTCTGGAGAAGCTGTAAAAACAAGCCACAAAACAGCATGAGCTTTATACATACATGGAATTGGGTCAACTGTGGCACTATATCAATAATATTCAACTAGTGATGTGTCTATAATTGATGATCTCACCTATTTGCTGTGCATGCAGAGGGCCTGAAATGGAGCTGATGACTAACGTCTGGCCTGTGATTGGATCCTGGGCCAGCTGGGGGTGGCTATGGTGGTGTAAGTAAGACTGCTCTGTGGTCAGACCTGTGAGGCAATCGACATACAGATTTAGGTATTGATTATGAATGACATCTTAAATCCTTAAGGGGTTATTTCTTATTCTTTGTGGCCGAAGATGGCTCTGACATCATTAACTCGACATAATATATCCTCCTGTGGGTCCCGATCATGTCAGTTCTAATCTGCTTTTATAGAATTGTAGTTCAATTGGATAGGGGCTCAGAATATCTTGTAGCCATCGGCCCAAGTAGTGTAAAAAAAAACACACTTTCACAGGACAAATTAAACTAGGCATTAGGCAAATGTGTACTATCCTTTTTTCCTCATTTTTTTTAGTTTTTCAGTTTATAATTTCTGAGATTTAAACATTTGCAACTAATTATACTATAAAAGAAGCTGTTTTTTGCCATTGCTTATACTTGTGAAGATATATTTGGTGACAGAATTTATCTACCATAATCACTTTTTATTTATTATAAAATGGCATTTATTATGAAATGGCACAACTTTTTAACAGTTATATTTACATTTAATATATGTGAAACTACTGAAAATCAGGTTCCTGTTATCACTTACATTAGAGTAGCTAAATGTTCCTTGAATAGATTTTTTTCTCCTTTTTTCTTAATAAAACAAATAAATGCATCTTGTTTCCAAGAATTAACAACACTCTCCACCCTGTAGACTTACCCGTACTGTAAAAAACAGCTTTATCTCTGACAGTGACATTAAAGGGCCCTTTTATCTAACTGTGTACTTTTTTTCCACTAAATCTAAATGAATCCCCAAATAAAGTGCTTTCTCTAATCTCACCTCCTAGCAGCATCTCTTGCAGCAGGTTGTCAATCTTGGCCAGGCCAAAGAGTTTGATGAACTGGAGCTGCTCAATCATCTGCCAGGTGATGCTCTGTAGGGTAGGTAGCAGCAGCAGTAGCTCACCAAAGCGCCCACGAGAGTCGTACTGGCGGTCATTAATGTAGTCTTCAAGACTCATCTGAACCTGGTACCTCATGCTTTTTATCCGTGCGGGATCTCTGAGGCTTTTGGCATCTGAAGGTGGTATAAAAACAGGAATCATTTAAATGAGTTCTGTCTATCCAATATGTCTGTAGTTCATGTGGCAAAAAGAGCAACATCCATTAATTCCAATTTCACTTATAATTGACTTCTAAATGCTGGAAATTCAATGATGTACAGGAATTTCTTTATGAATTCTTCAATTAATTTTTTTCATAGCTGTACAATTCATCCTCTGCCTCATTGGTGAAGCAGATGTTATGAGCATTAGTATTAGCATTGTGAATCTGACGGCACAGCATACCATAACAGATGCGATGTGCTCTTTTAAGGCTTTTAAGCCACCTGAACTGTAGTGGTGTTTTTATAAAACTTCAGGCATATGAGACTGTACCAGGGTCAAAGAAAACAATGGCTTTCAGAGCTGCATATTCATTATCATCAATTTGTATGTCTTGGAAGGGTGAGACTAATTCGTCAAGGATGCGGTTAGCCACTCGGCTGATCTCTGCCTCTGGGCAATTTCGGTGAATGACACAGCCATTACCTAGAAAAAAAGGAGAAAATAGCATTTGTACTAATTCACGAAAGAAACCTTCCTCCATGTACACATGCATTTATAAAGATCTGATGTAAATTCTGATCAATAGTTACCGAGCAGCAGGAACTCTTTGTATGGCATTGACCGCTTGGCCACTCCGAGCAAAAGATGTTCTCCTGCGTGCGCACGTAATAAACTGACCTGCAAACCCGGAACAGAGGGAGAACGTTTAGCTCATTTAAAAAGCATCAGCAGCCTACTATAAGAATACTCAATCAATACAATAACAAAGGACATGGCAAAGAGGATCAGAAATCCTGCACAAAACAGGAGAACCAAAGAGCAAGGCTGAATGGCGGGATAAATTGAGTCAGTCATGTGAATAGCAAATATTGAGCTCAAGCGAAAGGGTCTGCAATTTAAGCCAAGTGCCTCCCCAATTAGCGCAGGCAGTTTGGCTTTCGAATAGCCATTACCTGGTCGTCAAGAGGCAATTCACCGAAGGCCGGGATGTATTTAGCCCACTCTACCAGAACAAGCAGCTGTTGCTTCATAGACTCGCACACGTCCCCGATGGTGGCTGATTTCTTCTCGGAGATATCGGTGGAGCCCGTCGGACTGGCGACGCAGATCTACACGGAGATGGGGTGAAGTTAGCGCGTCCTCCAGAACCATTTATCATTACACAAGCTGTTGCCTTGCAAAGTAAACTCACATAAGTAGTCATGCAGATGATTGGAAATGTTGATGACATTAACCGATGCTTAAGCAGCAACTAATGCAAATTACAGACGCAGCCTCTCATCATCATCATCATTAACCAAGCATATCTGAAACGTTCTTCAGAGTTACACTAATGAGATATTCATGTCGGCCTCTCTTCTGTATATTCCGTCTTTAATCAGCTTTGTTAAGGACGATTGCAGTCTATGAAGAATGTCACATTGAGCGTCTTCTGAATAAACTTAAGATATTAAGGTTGTAATTATCATGAGGTTAATTTCACTCGTGGGAAATGCTACGTTAATGCAGATGGAATACAAAGTGTGTACGTGTGTGCAATCAGCAGCCAACCTGTTGTGAAAGGGACTCTGCCTGCGCCAGCACGGTGATAGGTGGAAGGTCATGCGAGTCTGGTGCGCTTCTCCTGGAGCTGATACGATCCCGTTCATTCTGCACAGCTGAATTATGTACAAAAAATATCACACAGCTGATTAGAATACTAATAATAGCTTTAGAAAGATTACTGATTAGCTAAGATGATGGCATTTGTCTGACTCCTCATCAGGCTTTGAGAAATAGGACCTGATGAAATGACATGAACCTTCCACTTTGTTCTAGTGCTAGAATTATTAAAGTCCAAAGCGGTTCATAAATAGCAATTACAAATTTGCATTTAGTAACAAAGGCAAATGCAAAATTTTGTACACCCCCACCTTTTTATCTTTTTTAAATTATAAGACCAGCAGGATATTATTAGCAAATTATATAAGAGCGGTGTTCAGATCCTGATTCTTATTGCTCAGAATGTGTTCATTCATTTTCTGTCAGATTAGTGCTGATGCAAATAAGGTAATATATCAATATATACATTTAATTCATTATCATTTCTATGGTAACAGCTCATTCTCTGTGGCATAGTGGATTTAATTAACAAAGAAAGTTTATTCCGCGAGAAAATTAGGAGAGGCTGCTCAAGGAGCCATTGTTTATAGCTGCTATAACATAACATATGTCCCACAACAGTAAATGCTACAACAATAAATGGATAAAAAGTATGACGCATCATTCTTCATTCAACAAACAAGTAAACCTCGACACCAATGGCATCGACACCACCAATACGTCTAGTCCTTCCTGTTTTTTATTTGGATGGCTTAAAGTATAGGAGGAACAGAAAGCTATTATAGAAACACTATTTCAAAGATTTGACCTTGCCATGACCTCGACCCTGATTGGATTGATTTCAGAATTCAACGGGCACAATAATAATTATGTATAAATCTGACACATATTCCACCACTTTTGTTTTTAAGATATCACATTAACAAAAAGCAAGTCTGGAGAGGTGTAGAAAAAGTAAAGAGTTAATTGCCTTGCACAAAGTGAATACAAAAAGATAGCAAAAAACAGCACTGACTGTACCTAGGGATACAATCAGAGGTATTGTTCACAAGTTCAAAGTTAAACAAACCCTGGCTGCACAACCTGGATGTGGTAGAATGAGGACGCTATCACTGGCTGTCCTCAGATTCCTGAGAACACCAGCAGCAAGAGTGAAGTTTCAGTTTGCACAGTACAGCGGATACTAAATACTGAAGATCTTAATACCCAAACAAAAGATGTACGTACATCTCTACTGACTCCAAAGCACAAGAAAAGTTTTGTTCAATATGCTCAAAACCATATAAATAGCCCACAGAAATGTTGCGATTCTGTTCTTTGGAGCGATAGAAAAACTGCCCTATGGATCAGCCTATGGATCAGTTTTATGTCTGAGAAAATTTCATGCTTTCTCATGTGAGGATGCTGAAGTTTGGGCATCATTGAACCTTCCAGCAGCAGAACAAGTCCTAAGCATACCTCAAAATCCACCAAAGCTTGGTTTCAGAAGAAGTCCTGGAAGATTCTGCAGTGGCCGTAACAGTCACCTGACCTTAACCCCATAAAAACTCTTTGGTGTGATTTGAAGATGGTGGTTCCAGCACACAAACTCAGGAATTTTAGTGAACTGGAGGCCATTGTCCATGAGGAATAGGCTAAGATTTCTCAGAAACACTATCAGCAGCTGGTGTCTGGCCAGCATCACGTTTGCAGCAGGTAATAACAGCTTGTGATGAAGGGGTTGAATAATTCTGAGAGTGCAGAAGTCATTAAAAGTGGCATTTTTGTTGTATTTGGAGAAACCACTTGTTATATTAGTCGTGTTGAGCTTGTTGTTCTTGTTTGGGTACAAAGAGCTAAAAGTTTCTACATGCATGTTAGTGTTGTGCTCAACACTAAAGAGGATGAAGCGTAGGAAAAGTTAACACTGGCATGAGGAAATTATGCAGTAAAGAACAGTCATAACCTTAATGGTGCATTTAGGTCCTTTCACATTCAAAGCCCAGGAGCAAAACAAAAAAAAACTGTCCAAACAAGAAACAGAGTGAGGTAAAACTTTAACTGAGCGCCACCCTGAATAACACACACACACGCACGGAAAGTGAGGTAGAGAGCACATGATCACCTGTCATAAAAACCACAGCCAAGGTTATAGATCGAATAAACTGCACATTCCTTGTGTATCCAGTGCATGTTTTTATGGCATACTTTATTTCTGTGATAAGCTTTTCCTTTCTCCTTGCAGTTCATAAGAGTTTGCGAGGAATTAAAATGTAAAAGGGCATGCTGTTGTAGAAAAATAATCAACAGTGAAGACAATGAGCTACTATTACCTTCCCAAGAAAAAATATTTTCTAATAACAGCATAATTTACTTTGTTAATATGAACCAACAATTTTAAACCAGACAGGTTCATTTGCACCGTGCTGTAAATAACGATATACGTGTATTTACCTTCCTTCTTCATTCCAGCACGGAAGCATTTGTGAAGCCTGCAGAAGCGGCACTGATTCCTCTTGTCTTTGTCGATAACACACTGGCGACTGAACCTGTTCAAGTGGGTGAAAATTGCATATCTTGGTTTCATAAATCTCTTTAATTCAAACACAAGCAGATCTCATGTATGGGATTTAAAGCACTGCATCCTAAACTTTTTAAACTAGCATTAAAAATATGAGGAAGGTGAGAGGTAAAGGATGAAGAGGTGAGGGGTATCGGCTACCTGCATGAGTACACGTGACTCTTCCTGATGCTCCTGCGGAAAAAGCCCTTGCAGCCGTCGCAGCTGGAGGCGCCGTAGTGCTTGCCTGTGGCCTTGTCCCCACAGATGGCACAGTTGGAGATTACGCCATTATCCCCATGGCTGATGCTGGGCTCTGTTGGCATGTTTTCTGCAGATCACACAGCAAACCGAGACATGATTAGCATTCAAACAGCTCAGGATTAACCTCTCTCAATTAGTCACATCGGATGTAAAATGCAGCAAGTGTGTTTTAGAGGGGTTAAAAATGTTGCAAGAACAAGTATAATATTCAAACCAAGCAAAGATGTCAGTCCGCTAGATAAAGAGAACTGGTTTGCAGGGCTAGCATGAGCTTGAGGTTAGCATGACCCACAAAGCAAATGCCTGTTGAGATACATCTATGGCACCAAGGCCTAGCACGCTGCTTCGCAATCAGCGCTGTTAATGAGGAGGCAGAGGATTTCAATAAAGAAGTTTCTGCATAAGTGAACAAAGAGAGCGCGCTCGACCCTCTCGTGAAATAGAGATCAGCATCCCTCTGTTCACCTTCACAGAGGAAGCAAATCAATCATTCTTTTGTGCATCCAAAATCATAACATTTCAACAAAAGAACAGCAGCAAGGGGACCGGAGTCTTTTATTCGCCCCAAGCTGATTGAAATCTCCCTTTAATGCAGAACAGACTTAATTAGGATTTAGCCATCGTGTTTTATCTCACAGACACGTATTCGATGGAGATTGACATCTCATCATTGAATTTTAATGCGCTGAAAGCCATCTCTTTCACATCAGGCCATCTACCTATTCCCAGCCTGATCCTTCCTCAGTTGAGAATTTAAAAAAATGCAGCGTGCCCATTGTCACAGGAAAGCTATTTAGCCCTGTCAGCTTCTGAGACGCAGGCTAATAGACTTCAGCGCATGTTTTATGCTCTTAATTTTATGAATAAATAAACAAATTATGATTTCACGGCATCTACAATGGAGCAAAGAAAAAAACACAACCTGTAAATTATTTCCCCCAAAAAGGAACTGTATGTATTAAAAGTGCATTCTACACGTTTAACAGGGAGTTCCACAGAACCTGTTCTTTGGATAGCTCAAGATATCTAAAGGGGTTGGACTTGGATCCCTTTCTTTTAAGGCTACCTTCTCTTGTTAATGGTTTTCACATAGGAATAAGCCTAAAAAAAACCCTTTGAGATACACTAGATAAGACATTTGATCCCAGTGTCTAAATTTTTCAGAATGAAGAGTGTCCCCTGACTTGTCCCTCTGGTGGAACCTAAAAGAGCCTATGGAGAACATGATCAGAGCAGTTCCCGAGTCAAACTCTTTTAAAAAGGAAACAGTTGGATGCTTTGTTCTGGCCGGTCAGAAGAAGTTAGTAGTGCAGATGCAAATAACAGGTTTACATTAAAGTGTCAGAAAAACTGGTACACCAGCATATAATTTTTTAGGTCCCCCATTGGACATGGACTTCATGAGTTTGCGTAAAAATCCTGTAGGCAACAAACACCATAACAGTTCATAATTCTGTTGTATTCTGAGGTGTAGGATTTTTGTGTTTCACATCACGTTACATGGTATCCCAGATGTGTTTGATAACATTGGCATCTGGTGACTGTAGGTAAAACCCCAAACTCAGTTAACGTTCCTCAAACTATAATTTTGGAGGCACATTGTACTGTTGGAAGACTCAAAATCCATCAGAATAAATTCAGGACATAAACTGGTGTAACCCATCAGAAAGAAGACACACACAGTGTTCACCTGCCAGAGATGTTTGTAGATGTACCAGGGGTCCCATGGAATGGCAGCTAAACAAACCCCAAATCATTATGGAGCCACCACCAGCTTATATATTATGCATAGGCTTGGCTGTACCAGTTTTACAGGCATTCCAGTGTATATTAATTTCAACCATAAAGTTATGGTTTCTATAGTAACACGTTGATAACAAGGACCTGTATGGAGCATACTGCACATGGATGTCTAGCAATAAACAGATTAAAAACCGTCTAGATATTTAACAGAGGACACGGGAAAGTCTTATTAACTTAAAGAGAAAGTGACCGAATGTTACACAACATTAAACATAACTATAAAATAAATTAAAAAATGTTGTTGTATAAGAGGAATAAAACACTACATCATAGAAATATGATCAATGTTGGTGTGGAAACAGAAATCATACTTCGGTCGTTGATTATTTCTCGATAACAGCATGCCCCTGTGTGTTTATTTATTTATTTATTTTATTTCTTACATGCTGTATGTTTAGTCTTATGTTTATATTCAACATAAAAAGGATCAACATTTAATTACTGTCAAAAAAAAACCCTTATTTTTAATTAAATAGGAACTATTTTTGTTTTTTATTATTGACAGTGATGATTGTTTCTGCAGCCCAGATGCCTTTTTACACGATCAGCTCAATCAGTGTGGAGATAAGACGACTTGTTTGTGCATAACAGAAGGTGCTTTGGATTGAAGTTTTCCATTCAGGTTATTTTATGGCCTCTATCTCAGCAAGTAGATTCCCTGAACAGTACAGAACAGTAAAGATAAACTGGTCTATCTTTACCATCACTCAATCTTAAGTCAGCATCAGGTTAATAACGAACAAGTGTTTTAGATAAACCACTATCAGTGTGATGCATTTAATTGTTCAAAGTGTTGTACAGTCCTTGTATATTCGGTTATGAAATCTGTTTGAACAGTATCATATTACTTTTTTTCCGTTAGAGGTTTCAACATTGTTCAGCAGAATCCAGAATTCTGTTGAAATTTAAACCAGGTTGTTAGACAGCCATTGTTGGTGGCTAATAATTAGCTTTTTTTAGTTGATGAAGTACAATCATTACATTTCCCAGTGTCTTATCAGACCTGATAGATGACAGATGAACAATGTCAAGACGCTTCACATCTTACATCAACTTACAAATCTGTCATCTCTTATAAAAAAACCTTACTTAACTAAACTGTAATCAGACATTCATAATTCTTAGACCAAATGACATCTAATAAGTAGATCAAACTCCATTTTCTGTGAAGTGAAAATGTTTCATATAGAAGTTAGCATCAGCTGCTGTCATGTCAGTCGCGTCAGTCATGTTACTCACCCGCACTATACAGCATGTCAGCATTCTCAAAGCCCAGTGTGCTATAGGTGGGGTCCAGACCCTCACAGTAATTAGCTACATCCATGTCTAGAAGGGATTTGTACACTGGAGTGTGAGAAAACTTCATCCCTAACTATCAGCCTAACTATTTCTGCTGAAGATCAAACAGGACAATGTCTATAGCACTGATTCCTTATGAGTGTCCATCTCTCCAGAATGCTGATTTGTCCTCAGGTAAGACCGGGGGAGGAGCCTCATTTCAAACACCTCAACTGAACTTGCTCACTGAACTTATCTCAGCTCCTTATCCCAAACTTATCAGAGGGATGAAGTGATAAATGGAGTTATATTGGGCCTATCGAGAGCTCTTAATCTATACAAAATGACCATTAACCATGTGAGGGATTACGCAGAGTGACAGAATGAAACTTGGAGATCTCATCTCATAATCCTTATGATGTCCTTATGATGAAATAATCCTTATAAACAGCCATACACTTTAAGAATGACTAAGAAAGAAGACATCCAGGTCAGAGAGCTATGAAAGAAAATATCTTATAAAACATGTATAACCACCATAGTTTTAAAATACTTAATATTTTATACAGTCCAAACTGTAAAAAACTGCTACAGAATGGTGGTGGCTTCATAATGCTATGTGGTTTGTTTATCTGCCATTCCATGGGACCACTGGTACATCTACAAACATCTCTGACAGCTCAACACTGTGTGTGTCTTCTTTCTGATAAGTTCCACCCGTAACATGTCCTGCATTCATTCTGATGGGTTTGTCCTCTTCCAACAGGACAATGAGCCACCACACACGTCGAGGGGCAGCTGTGGCCTAGTGATTAGGGTACCGGTCTCATGACCGACAGGTCCCGGGTGCGATCTCCACCCAGGGCACGATACGACTGAGGTGCCCTTGAGCAAGGCACCTAACTCCCCCAACTGCTGCCCGGGCATTGTGGTTTGGGGCTCCAGAGGTCACATTCCTCTGTGTGCAAGCACCGTAGGTAAATACTTCACTTTCACTAGAGAAACCAGATTATGGTTTGAGGAACACTTATCTGAGTTTGGGGTTTAGTCATTAACACCTAAGTCTCAACGTTATTGTCAACAAAGTTTTACAACAACAATTAAACAGCCTAGAAGATTATTTTGAAGTTATTATCATTTTACAGGTCAAAAGTAGTCAAATAAAAGATATTTATCTGTACTTGGGGTTAATTGTAGTGTGTAACTAGTTTGTCTTCGATGTGAAATGTCTGTTTACTTTATAAACATCTGCTTGTTATCCTACATGAATGTGCATGAACATCAGAGAGCAGCTCTTCCATTAAACAGAAAAAAAGTTGAACTCTCGGATAATCTTTAAACCTATTTAGTGTTTTATCACCTATTAATTCATGTGAGCACACAGTGAAAGTATTCTACTACAAAAGAAGATAGCTTGGTGTCTTTTTCAAACTGTGTTTCTAAAAGACAAACCCTTGGATTATAATATAATCCTATAACATGTATTATCTTTAGCCTATATGTCACTAATCTTAGCCAATAAATGTCTAATATCTAATATTTTGATCAGTCATTATATGATGTTTATTATTTGTTCTAATTCTTAGCTTTTGATAACATATTAATTAGAAAAGTCAGAAGAGTTCATGTCTGTTGATCATTAAGATCATGGTGTTACATCTGTCACGGTCAGATAAAAATAATACACACACATGATACGGGTTTCAGTGGTTAAACAAATATTTACATCTCAGTGAGCACAAAGATGTGAAAAACACTTCTCTGATAGAGGTCTAGCCTTTCATCTAGAGCGAAAGTTTTTAATATGCCTTTTGAGGATGTACAACAGACGGGTATTGTGGTCGTATACAAGTCAGTAAGCTTACTATAGACCAAAAGGGACATATAATAGTTTTATGATCTGCTTTGACATTGAAATAGAATTAAGGAAATTATTCACATTTTAAAAACAATCTGTCTTTTGCCGTTTACAAATATCATACAAAACCACATGCTTATTAAGTCCAAATAATCAGGGGTCAGAAGGAAGTTTACCATCACTGTGACCATGACTCGACGACTAGTTTTGCTAATTAGGGACCCAACACTGAGCATCAGTATCTGAGTCTATACTGACCTGGGTAAGTTTTGAGGACATGTAACATCAGCATACACCACATATACACATTGTGTTTGGTAAATTGTGTCTTTGTTATAACGATGCTACAAATTTGTCTAAATCTGTGTTAGTGAGCACTTCTCCTTTGACATGATAATCCATCCACCTCACAGGTGTGGCAGATCAAGATGCTGAATAGACAGCATGATTATTGCACAGGTGTGGCTCAGGCTGGCCACAGTAAAAGACCACTCTAAAATGTGCAGTTTTATCACAACAATGCCACAGATGTCACAGGTTTTCAGAGAGCCTGCAGCTGGCATGCTGACTGTAGGAATGTCCACCAGAGGCCTCATGGTGGCAGTGGATCTCATCAGTGTCCCACAGTGTGCGTTTAAAATGCCATCAATAAAACACACCTGTGTCCGTTGTCCATTATGCCTGCCCATGCCATAACCCCACCGCCACCATGGGCCACTCGATTCACAACGAGGCCCTCTGGTGGACATTCCTGCAGTCAGCATGCCAATTGCACGCTCCCTCAAAACTTGTGACATCTGTCATGCTGTCTAATCAGCATCTTGATCTGCCACACCTGTGAGGTGGATGGATTATCACGGCAAAGGAGAAGTGCTCACTAACACAGATTTAGTCAATTTTTTGTGAAGAATATTTGAGAGGAAAAATATATATTGTGTACACAGAAAGTGTTAGAGCTTTGAGTTCAGCTCATAAAAATGGGAGCAAAAACAGTGGTGTTGCGTTTATATTTTTGTTGAGTATAAGTCATGAGTGGGATTAATGCATCCCTGCTGAAATGAATGAAACTGTTTAAAACAAACAAGATCAGAACTGCTTCTTAACTAATTCTGAGGAATTAAGGTGGCTTAGCTTTCTGAGTAAAAGGAAGTTACATTTTAACTGAACTCCAATGCCGGATGAAGCACTTCATTTTAAAAGGGGAAGTGTAAGTGTTTATATGACACTGTTTCAAGGTCACACCCACTATTTTCACTTTACAGACACAAACCTACCAAAAGGACAGGGATGAAGTGCAACTAAATGCAACCGGATGATTAATTCACAGTCTACTCTGTCAAGTCTAGGGCAGCCCTAAACTGCCCTAAAACTCCTGCAAGGAATCCCAGAGGGCCAAGGAGTAACTTCAGGTACTTTAATGAATGCCAGCATGATGCGAGCACAAACTGTCATTAAATATAATAAAGAAATAACCATTCACTATATGATTCTGTATATATGAACATTTTCAAGTCCAAGTCCAAGTCATATAAAAGTTCGACTGTAATACAGAAATACATATTACAGTGTATTTGAAGTTTAACAATAAGATCGCAGTCAGCATTATTATATTATAATATTACATTTCCTTTACCTTTACTACTACAAGGTTACCATCACAGACCATCAGACTCCCATAGGACTGTTAAATCTCACCAGGAAACCATTTTGACCATTCATACTGTAACAGCAGTGCATGTAACAACCTTTACAACCATCACAGTGTCAATAACAAAAAAAAGACAAACCCCCCCCCCCCCACCGCTTATGAACTATATGACACTGCATATATAATATATACGTATATACATATATATATAAAATACATTATTTTTTTAAGTGTAGCAACTTATAACAATTTTTTTTCAATATATTTAATATTTTATTCATTTTGCCTATGATTTAACTTTAAAAACTATTTCAAGCCACATACTACTGTACTAAATTGTGCAGTAGACAAAAACCCTACAATCCAGTAAGTGTTTATCAGTTCTATTTCTCAGAGTCAAAGGATAATCTCACACCATTTCTCACTACGTGTCCTGCTAGTATGCTAGCATGTTTAAATGAAAGTAGAAGCTGCTGACGTCATAAAGTCCAACGTACAAAAGGCTGACACAGTGCAGTCTACATATTAGCATGCAGGCTAATCTAACCTGGGTCAAAGGAAGGTATTAAACTGAGGAACTTCTAAACAGCATGGTGTCCCCCGCTCCATATGGCCTGCCTGGAGGAAAAAAAAACAACAGAGCTTACCTTGTAACCTTCTGCACACGACGTTTCATTGAAAACACCAGAACTAAATGAGCTATTTTGTTATCTTTCTTGACAATGGGTAAATGTTTAAATGTTTTTTAAAGCGGTTGGTCATGTTGAGTGTCCTCAGGATTTAAAAAAAGGGCAAAGCTTGAACACACTCAGCAGCGTCAGGGCAGTCTCATTACATCGATTTACTAAACAAACTGAAGCTGGGTGGAGATGTTAAACAGTAACCAGGCCCAATAAAAAAAGCACCAAAAAAAAAAATGAATCAGTGGTGTGTGTGTGTGTGTTAACAGTCATGTTATAAAGCAGCCAGAAAAATTCATTTAAAAATTCCTGCTTTTTCTCATAAACATATACAACTACTTCTGTTACTACTGATGATGCAAATGTTAACAACAACAACAACAACAACAACAATAATAATAATAATAATAATAATAAGAACAATAATAATAATAATAATAATAATAATAATAATAATAATAATA
>JAOVVF010000026.1:2103119-2121012 GCA_028565595.1 Duopalatinus emarginatus
CACTTCTGATTTATTAAACTGATTCATTATACACTCAAAACCACTGAACCACTTATGTACTTCAGTTATATGTAAATTTTATATTCAATTTGTATACATAACTTCAATATAAAAAAGCTTAAAAAATTATGCTTCATTTAAGTATATTTATTATATATAGATAGATATACATATATAGAGATAGATGGATAGATAGCTTTCCAGCTTAATGTGATGCTATATATGTTACTGTTTATTTGCAGGTATTTTATTTGCATTTCTCCATGTTTGACAGCAGAAGGCACCAAATCATAACTTTTCAAGATTCAGTCTGCCTTTAAGTTCTCCATTAAATCTTTGCTTTCATTGCTGTTATTAAAGCTTTTACAGATTGAGAGCTGTGAGGTAGTGAAATACTGTTTTTCAGATGTACAGTGATATACAGTATATTCCCATCAGAATAATGTATAATTGATATAACAACTTTTTTTTACAACGTTAGGGTTGTGAAGGTCAGTATGGTTACAAAAAAGAAACATAAGATTTTATGTTTTATAGCATTTTTATATTTTATATCTTGTTCTAATTATTTGTAGTTTTAAAAAGCCAAGTAATTACTGGATCTCTAAACAAATGTATATAATTATAAATTAAACTAAGAAAAATTTGTAGGAGTAGATTCACATACTAACCAGCTAGAAAATAATGCATTGTTAAATTTAACTAAGAAAATTACCCAGTAAAATCAACAAATTGTGTCTATCTATCTATCTATCTATCTATCTATCTATCTATCTATCTATCTATATATATATATATATGTGTGTGAATTAATTATTAAATATTTCACAAAACACTTTGTTTAAATGCAGGATTACACAACACAGTGGTGTAAGCTGTAATAACAAATGCTGAGGTAACTTAAACAGTTGTGCCATGATTGTGGGTGTTTATCATTAATAAAATATGTATTAAACAGATTTTATAAACATATAAACATGTGTTACACTGAACATATTTTATATACATAGCACGGACTTCCAGAAGCAATGGCTGATTTTCTAGCGCTAGTTAGGTTAGCGCTCTGGATTATATACATACATACATACATATACATATACATATATATATATATGTGTGTGTGTGTGTGTGTGTATAAAAAAATGTTTTGTGAAATTTTAATTTGACTATATCTCGAATTTATCTGGAAAAGTTTAATTTACTCAGATATTTGCTTAAAATGTGGTATCACAATATTTTAACGGTTTTGCGGTTTGGTAGTTAGACATCTATAAACATTAAACTACACCTTGAAAGGACCCTACAAAAAAATACAAAAAAAACCAAACAAAGCAAAAAAAACTTATGGCAGATGCAGATGGCAGTTCACCTTATGGAAGCTAGCTGCCTTTTATTGTTTCTGATAAAAATTTTAGCAGAAATCTTGAGAAATTGTTTTCATCTCAGCACACAGCATTCAGAATTTAAGTGTCAGGTTTGTAAAAGTTGTAACCACTTTAGCTCAGCATTGCTTGGTTTGATCTCGAAAATAGTTCCTCCTTTCCTGAAACTATTGGACAGTAGGTCCACAGTAGTCAACCTCCACATCTTTGGCATATTCCCTTCCCTGCGAAAACAATCATCATATCGAAGCAGGTGAGGGATGTGATGGCCAGAAACACCTCATTATCATACTTTAGTTCTGTAGGAAGTTTGGTCAGGTAGTACAGCCGATACAGGTGATATGGTACAAGGCAGATAAGGATAATAAACACAAGACTGACATTCTTCATCTGAGCCCAGAACTCCTGCTGAGCCCATGAAGAGGCACCATGCTTTTTGATCATCAAGTACAGAATGACTGCAAGTATACAGCTCATGAGGCACGAAACAATCACCGTAGAAACTGATAAAAAAATGTTGCAACTGAGCACCGCTTCTTTAATCTCAGAACCAAAGTCGAAGCATTTGTTCTGAGTGTCATTTGTGTTTGCCCCATAATGATATAAGACCGCAGGGCCGGCGATTATCACAATGGACCATATGCCAGCGCTTAATCCGATGGCATGGATGCCCCGATAGATCTCTGTTTGCTCCTTTTTTTTAAAGTAATGCAAGAAATGAATGGTGAGGATGATGACATAGATGACGAAGACCACATGCATGTGTATGTGGATCATGCTGCTAACCAGTTTACAGGCTGTCATACTCAGGTTCCAGCTGTTCCCTGCGTAATAGTAGATGCGGAACGGGACGGTGGCAAGGAAGATGACATGTATGATGATCAAGTTGAAAAAGGCGATGGTGGTCCACGAACGCGGGTTTGACTTTAGCACACCGATCATCATGGTCACTCCAACACTTCCCACAGTGAATACCAGGGTGTAGATGACGATCAGGGTGATTGTATGGGCCCATGTTGGCTTTTGATCGTCTGTGGTGTTATTATTTTTGCTGATATCATCTCGGATGGTTTGATTTGTGGTTTCTGAACAAAGTAAATAAACATGATTATACTTAAATCATTTGGAATAAATGTACTGCTGTGCTAAGTTTATCCATAACCATTGACTAAATTGACCATCTTGGACTTGGTTTCTCTGTGAAACAGGTTTTAGTATTACAATAATTTGTATCTTCTCTCTAGAGAGATTTCTAGATTAGAGGACCTAAACAAAGCTCATCATTAACCTCTTAATAAACTTAAGAGAGCACGCTGAAAAAAAAAAAGGAAATTATATATTTGTGCATCCGCACTGTGAGAAACTCAGAACTCAGCCTCAGAAAAGTCTAAAGTAAATTGAAGTGATGAAAAAAAAAGTAGAAAAACCGATCTAATTAGTGAGCAAATATAAGAAGATTTATACCACACTGTTGTAAATTTCTGATTGGTTTTCTATAAAAGCAGCTCAGACAGTAGCGCAGCTGTAAATCCCAGGTTTATATTCATATTTCATATTTATGCTCTCGTTCTCATATCGTATTGTTTCTCATTTACAGGGGCTTGTATGGCAGATGCCTAGAGAAGAAATAAAATATATAAATAATAAAAAAGGATGTATGCATTAATCAGGTGAAATTTTCTTTATAGAGATGTTTAGTCTCCTACAGTCAGACCTGAAGATTTCTGACACAAACATCATTTATCATAATTCTCCAGGTTGAGTTTTATTCCTTACTTATAAGACATGGATTAAAAAAAAAAAAATTACTGCCAATATTCTAACCAAAGACACCAACTTGGCTATAATCTGGGGCGTGATGCTCCGCCTGGTCTGTTGTACATTAAGTTTCCTTTCTCAGTTTGTACTTACACTACAGCTGTCTTCAGTTCACTACAGACAGTATACATTAAGTAGTACATTGTATATAATGACAGGCCATGGACTCTATAGGATTTTTGCATTCCATAGGGTGTTACATGGCATCCCAGAGGTGGTTGATAAAGTTGATGTCTGGTGAGGTTCCTTTAACTATAATTTGGCGATGATTGTGGCAGTGCATGGTCATTGGAATGAACGCAGGACACGAACGGGTGAAACTGTTATAACAGATTTCTTATTTGTTGGGAGTGTAAAGATCAGACGTATACGTATAACAGCGTGCCAATACTCAGACTACAGAACTGACCATGCTCACTGTTCACAGTGCTACATGTTTGATGATGGCTTTGTCTACAGTTAAAAACAAAGCACCTTTGACCTAATAATATTTCCGATTCACATTTTTATTATATAAAGTGTCATTTCTGTTCTCATGCTGTAATTATCTTGTTCTTTTCCTAGTTTACCCCCTACTAACATGCACATTAAATACTATTCAAATCTCAGCACTTTTAAATAAAATAAAGAGAACTTATGAACCACATACCATTAAAGCAGAAGCTGGAGTGTGTAGACATCGCTAGAAGAAGTAGAGCAAAGTGCTGGCGTCTCGATCCCCCCATCTTTATTTAGATATGAACTGCACTGTCTTTGCAAACTGAACTGCTGGCATGCGTGCATATGTGTGGTCTGTCTGTGAGTGTGTGTGTGATTATGTGTGTGTGTGTGTGTGTGTGTTCATTTGTATGAGACAGACAAGAAAGAGCTGGGAGGGTCTTGCAACACTGGCTGCTTTGTCATTGACACTATTGCACATATAAGACCTCAACGCAGTTTCCTCAAACAGAACAGGCTGGTTTTCACTCAGTTACTTTTTGTTTGGGTTCAAATGTTATGTTAGAAATTTGTCAAGGTCTCGACTGGTTTGTGTTGATTAAAGAAGATGCTTAATATAATGTGTAGTGTGAAGTTTGAAACTTTTTAGGTCTCTCGAGAGTAGCCAAAACCAGAGGAAGGAAATAGTGGTGTTGCAAAAAAAAAAAAAAAACAAACAACAACAAAAAAAAATTCCAACAAACAATTGACAGAAAACATCTGAGATAATAATAGGATTTAATTTAAGCCAAATTATTCCGTCATTAAACAGATCAATATATCAGTTAAAACACCCAGACCACCCTGATTAGTAAAAGCAGCAAAGTGTAAATTAACCCGAAAGACCCACAATTTTATCACCAATGTTTTAAAATAAATTTATTATAACACATATTGTCTTAAATAAGTTTTCTTCTAGATGTCAGCGCAATAATTAATGCAAGTACACCACTGCACAACTACACCACAACTAAGCTGATCTGACTACCTGAATATACTTAACAACCAGTTTATTCCATCAATGGATTTTTTCTTTTCTGATGGCACTGGCATACTCCCAAGATGATGGCATTTCCAATGCCAGGATTCATCAGCTCAAACTGTGAAAGAGTGGTTCAAGGAGCATGAGACATAATTTTCACACATGGGTTGGCCACCACAGAGCCCAGACTTGAACCTTCCTGAAAATCTTTGGGACTTTAGCAGTGATCCAAATCTCCCCTCATCAACACAAGATCTTAAATGCAACTCTGGACAGAAATACATGCTGTGACATTGCAGAGGCTTGTGGAAACAATACCACAGCGATACAGTGGTAATGTTAAGAACAGAATCAAGTAAAGCTCATATATGAGGAAACTTTTTGCAATGTCTTAAAGGTGGGTTTTAATATAAATATAATAACATAAATACATAAAAATCAATCATTCAATTTATACACACAAAACCTCCCTAAGCAAAGTAGATCATTAATGAATTCTTTCAGAAAAACACCAATTTAATTATCTAAATTCCAGTCCAGTTATAGTTAATCTTCACATAATCCTCCATCCCTGGTCACTCACATTAACTGTTTGCATTTTTATTTCATTTTGCAAAAAACAAAAAAAAAGAAGTAATTTCTATAGAACTAACTATAGAAGAATCCTTGGCTAACTCTGAAATACGCTGAAGTACCAGAAATACTCGTACTGACAAGCATGTGCAAAATACAGTGCATCTAAAGCGAATGTGGACGTTTCATAATGCTGTGGGGTATGTTTATCTGCCATTGCACAGGACCCCTGGTACATCTACAAACATCTCTGACAGCTGAACACTTTGTGTGTCTCCTTTCTGACGAGTTACACCTGTAACATGTCCTGCATTCATTCTGATGGGTTTGTCCTCTTCCAGAAGGACAATGCACAGCCAAATACATCTAAAGACACTAAATTATGGTTAGAGGAACACTCGTCTGAGTTTTGGGGATTTTATCGTTCACACCTCAGTCACCAGAATTTCAGATTTGTGGGATGTTCTGCAGGACAGTATGGTGTTTACTGCCTACAGAATATATCCACAAGCTCGTCGAGTCCATGTCTCGCTGTATTTCTGCATTCAGTCCAACGCTCCAACCAAGTATCAGACTGGTGTACCAGTTTTTCAGGCACTTCAGTGTATTCTTGTTAATCTGATCTTATTTGTACCCTTTATTCTGTTTAATACAAAGTTAATAAATACCAAGCAGATGCCAACAATAAATGCAGTATTGTATAAATGCCCCTTTTACCAATACAGCTGAAATCACCACTGTAAACAGTCTGACAGTTTCACACAAATCAGAAGAATATTTGGTTATATTTACAAATGAAAGTTGCTGTTTTCCATTTTATTAAGCAAACACAGTCTCATCAACACATCATTTTTATTTTTTTTCTGGTTCAGATCCTTTTTTAAAAAATATTATAAGACAATGTCTGTACTATTCATACTGCAAATAAGAGTTGTGGGGGCGTGTTTGTTTTCCTGTTTCCTTTTCAGTGTGCATAGTTTCCTGCAGGTTTATCGGTCAGGATTTGCATAGTCCACACACGCATGCCCTCACGCAACACACACGCTTAAATAAGCTTATTTCCTTTACATCTAATAGTGGTTTGCCAGAAACCTTTCTTTTTCCGGTTGCCTTATGAAGACATTGTACTTACATACCTGTAAACCACGGACACGGCTGACTGCTAATGGCCGACTGTTTTCTTTTCCTAACACCATCTAATTCTGCTCACTTAAAATGCATCTTCACTTTTTTCCCAATCTGGAGTTTATTCGACGTCAGGATGTGTGTCATCACACTCAGCAGCATCAGGAAGATGGTCATGGACATGACAATGACGTAGTGACTAATACTATTAGAAGAGAAAAAAAAAAAACATCATATGTCAATTTAAAACTCATGGAACTATTTTATATAAATCTTATATTAAGACTTATTGTTTAGTAATTCCTTTTCCATTATACCACAGTGTTGTTAAATGCTGATTTCTGATTGGTCAATGTGTGTTGTTCAACTTCCTGAAATCTCTGAATTGTATCAACTGACCTGAAATCATGTAGTAACAGTTTATTCACAGACATTTGTACCAACGGTGCTCCACATAAACACATTTAAAAAGCATGTAACTGTTGATATGTTTATATTTCCTGTAAGAAGATGTCTAGTCGACAGAGTCGACAGTGGCCGCACTTTGTAAGACAATGTCTGTTCTCAGGACTGAGGAGACTACACTTTCCTAGTAATACACCAAGCTCTGGGTTTTTTTGTCTTATCTTAAAGAGATGGTCTGCTGTTAGAGAGAACAGAAACTTGTTTTGCAGACATTTTGCAACATTACATTTAACTCTGGTTGCTAAACGAAACTGATAATGGTTTCTGGGAGTTTAGTGGTTTAAATAGAAACATATGGAAATGTCCAGGAACTACCTTGTGCCAATATCGAGCCAGCTTCCTGAGTCTTTCACCAAGAAGAAAAAGTGCTAAGAAACAGGAGAATACAGTAAAAATGTTTGTTCTAGCTTTAAAAACAGAAACTATAACTTATATATAACATACTGCCTGAAGAACCTACCAGTGCCATCAAATCAGAGATGACCAGCACGATGAGGAAAAGACTGGAAAGGAAAAACATCATGTCCAGGTAATTAATACAGGTACAAACATGACCTTAAACTTGTTTCTGTATGATTTTCCTGCAGTTTGGGGGCAAATAAACATTGTTAAAAAGCATTTCACTGCAGAAAACGCTACCAAAAGTTTTCATTTAGTGATAAAATAATATTGTACATTCTTTGAAAAGATGCCCAGGCATCCTGTGATGCGAGATTTTAAACCCTGTACCTTCGTGATGAAAGCCGTGTTGAGACTTGAACACTTTCAAATGTGCACATGACAATTATAAATGGAATCAGGACCTGAAAAATAAAGCATAAATACATAGCATAGGGGAAAAAATATAAAATATAAATATAAAAAATATAAAATAAAGGGTGCATATATACAATAATAAAGGGTGCAGTTTGCAATTACCTCCAGACCAATAATAACACTATTATACTAGTCACAATAGTTCCATGCACTAGAACTCACATGATGCTTAATTTCAGGCCTCTGCTTACTTTTTCTCTGGCCCAGAAATGACCTTAAATAGAGCTGCTTAACTCTACCCCATTTTCATTAAAAATCAAGTTGCAAGTTATTTCATATTCATGCATATTTCAAAAATCTGGAGAAGTAATTAGTCTCTTGTTTAAAAAACACAAACTGCACCTTTAAAGTCAGATAATAAAAGTATTCTAATAGATCATGAAGAAGCAGTGTTTCTCATTCTGCAGTCACTGATTTTTACTTCTCCAAATCTCCAGGTATCATTCAGACATGTGTGTTTTAGTGATTTATTTCTATGTGTTTGTGCAAGTACAGTACCTTCCACATTAAAAGGCCACCCATGATGAAAGGATTAAAGACTGTTAGAAAGCAGTAGATCGAAGCTGGGTCAAAACTGTGTGTATTTGAGAGAAAGAGAAAGAGGAGGGGTAATAAAAAAGAGGCAAAGTTTTCATTTTTATTTGAATATAGACTTTGGTTCGGATTGTTACGTTTGTAACCCTGAGATCCATAAAAGGTCTTGATGTTGAATTTTACCTGTTGATGGAGGCAATGTTTCCTGTGCCGAAGAATGCAATAATTATGAAAAATACCTGGTGCAAATTATTAAGGCAAATAGTTTTCTGGATAGGGAAAATAATCGATTTGTAAAGAATTATTAATAAATTGAAAATGCAAGGATACAAAGAAGTATGATCTTCTGATATCATCCAAACTCAGCTGCCTGATTCTGGATAAGTCGATATTTTCAGCAAAGTCAATGCGTGAGAGCTGTAAAGACAACCCATGTTATGAACGTCTTATAAAAACACACAACGTTAATAAGAGCAGTAGCATGTTTTCACAGAAAAGCACTTTTAGTAACTATATAAATCCACTGAAAATACAAAGATCTAAATTGTAGAAATGTAAACGTAACATCAAAAAAGGCCTGACTGAATAATGAATGCCACCAATGTCAGGATTAAAGTTCAGGCTGCACAAAATCTTTACCCATAAACACAGCAGGCAGGTTAAAGATACTGATATTCACTTACACTTCCTTGTTTTTTTCATTTATAGCACCAAGCACAGCATTTAAATTCAACAATATGCCGTTACAGTTAATTATGCATTCAGTAGTACCAAAACAAAACAAAACAAAACAAAACAAAACAAAACAAAACAAAACAACAGTATGGCACAATGAATAGTGCTGCAAAAGAAAAGCAGCTTAAACAGAAACACGAAGACTGATCTTATTTATATAGTGGAAATAAGCACATTTTCGTTTTGCTCTGGGATTTGCACTGATCTGCTGTGCCAGATGTTGTGGTTTTACACCACCTGCATCTGATACTTAGTTTGCAAATAGTGCTGCCAGTGGTATTCACCTCTGTTCTATAATAAAAATCCACTGACATGCACATGATGCAGAGGTATAAGGTTTAATATTTAATAGTGGATGTCTTTCCTGTTTGCAAACACTGCAGGCTAAAAGCCTGAGATCTGCTTCGGGTTTCAGAGAATAAAGAAAGAAAAGCTAATCCATTAAAAACAAATATTAAATAATGGACTTTTTAATGAATTCCAAATTCCAAATCACCTACAATAAAGTGGCCAGATACACACTTGATGGCAAGATGAAGAATAAACTCATTGTCCACTGTCACTCCATCAAAGTCACACAGATCACGCTTTTTCATCATTCTGATGTTTAAGTTTTAAAAATGACCCAAAGCTCTTCATGTGTATCTGCAGGATTTAACACACAGTGCAGATGCCTCATAACTGACTGATTAGTGATTAGACTACTGTTTTGACCACTGTGCATCTGTGCCTCTGCATTTGACCCATCTGGGCCTTGACACACCAGTGAACACGTACTTGGGGGCAGTAAGCACACATGCCCTCGCAGTCCCTAACTATCCTCATCCCTATACGCAGATGCCTTGCTCAAGGGCACTTCAGTTGAGTCTTGTGGGCTGCTGGGATCAAACTGGGGACCTTTAGGCCCCAGGACTTTTTTTCTTAACCACAAGCCTACGGCTGCCCTCTGAACCTGCATAAATGTGCGGGTCTCCAGATGTTCCTAATAAAGTTTTAGGATTGAAAATCTTTTAAAATAATTGCATCATTTACATATGGTTTCAAACTGTTTTGTTCATCTAGTCAGTGTGATTTAACCGCCCTGCGTGTACCTAATTTTCGTGATAGTGTGTGATAATAATGATGCTGTCAGTGATTAGATTTTCTATTTTTGCAGAGAGCAAAAAGGTTTCCAATAGATGTTATTCAAACAGAGATACATAATGAAGTGCCAGACACCCACAGGAAATGTGGAAGCTCCACAAGCTTGTGGAAATGTTCTGTGGACAATGAACCCCAGATTTCCTGCAGGACGCTCCACAAGTCTGTTCGATTCTGAAGTGGTGGATTTCTGTGTTCCACAGCACGCCGAATAGCGCCCCAGATGTGTCCGATAACGCTGAGATCTGGTGACATAGGTGGGAATTACAAAACCCAAAACTCAGATGAGTGTTCCTTTAACCATTTGGTGTCTGTAGACGTGTGTAGTGGCGCATTGTCCTGTTAGACGAGGACAAACCCATCAGAATGAACGCAGGACATGAACTGGTAAAACCCATCAGAAAGGAGACACACACACACACACACACACACACACACACACACACACACACAGTGTTCATGTATCAGAGGTGTTCGTAGATGCACCAGGGGTCCCGTGGAATGGCAGCTACACAAACCCCATATCATTACAGAGTTTCCATAGGTATTCTTACAAACTTTTTGTTGTTGTTGTTGTCGTCAGATGTGTGTTCAGGCAGACACGTCACGTGAATGTGGTTAATTAAGAGGTCATTACACTTTGTCAGTTTTTGCTCGTATTGCGGTTGTTTATGTGTGAGCGATTGTGCTGCGCCACTATGTTCTTCCTGGACTTTCATTCTGATTAGCCTTCAACACACCACTTCACTATTTAATAGAACCTAGAAGAGTTTAATATGAAAGCTAAGAAAAAATTTAGGGTAATGCGGCATGACCGAGTGAGCTGAGACCCGATGTTACCTCATTCCTTTTGGTTAATCCATGCGTGTCCACAGCTTCCTGCTCCATATGGATCCACATAAACATTAGCCATGACAGAACGGGAGGAAACAGGGCCTCGTACCTGAACAGAACACAAACCAAACATCAGCAAACACATCCTCGCAGATGCTATATGTAGATATCCTGTAAGTCATAGTGAGAAAGAGTCAGCAGCATACTCCTATATGCAAATAGTATCTTGTTCTATATCTTTCTCTTTTTTATTTGATTTTGGTTTACTTTGAAGTTTAAAAACTTAGTTTCACTGAATAAAAGGACTTAAAAAAAAATATACACGCTTTTTCAAAATATCATGAAGTTGAACATGAAAGCAACGAATAGGGACAAATAACAGAACGTCACTCTCACCAATCAAGGTTACATATATATATATATATATATATATGTATGTATAAAATACAGTATCTCTCAGAAATGAGTTCACCCCTGTGCAATTTCACTTAAATGTCAAATATGTTTGTCATGAACCTGGTCAGGACTACCACAGTGAATGCAGATTACCGACAGTGAAGCCTGGAGGTGGGGGTGTGATGATGTGGGCTGCATGGGTGTACAAGGTGTTGTGTAGATGACATTTATAAATGACACAATGAACGTCTGTCGATATCAAAATACTGTCTGACTGGATGAGTCTGAGTCTCCAGAAGCTTGACAGAAGAGGAATATTCCAGCAAGATAGAGATCCATAGCACACGATCAAAATCACACAAGAGTTTCTAAAGAGAAAAAAAGGTGGAACTGTGACATGGCTGAGTAGGTCACCTGACTTTAATTCAATAGAAGACCTTTGGGGCATTTTAAAGAGAAAGGTAGAGCAACAACACGACCACTCCAGCAAAAAGCAGATAAAAAACTCCAGAAATGTGTGTGACGCTGGTTTCTTCCATGCTGAGGAGGATTGAGTCTGTCATCAAAAATAAAAGTGAAGACGCTAAATATTTAAAAAATAAAAGATCTGAATCTCAGTAATGAAACGTGGACTGACTTTTGGTGCAGTGAGTTCCTAGTGTAGGACCTGAATTTTTAATATAGTAAATCTGAATACACAAGAGTGAATACCTACTGCTCAATTTAGAAATAATGTCATTACTGTTAAAGGATACAATTTTTAATTATTTGACATTTAAGTGAAATTACACAGTGGTGAACTCACTTCTGGGAGATACTGTATGTACAGTATGTACGTATAATAAAACCTGAATATTTCATATATTTTGAATATTCTGATTAACACTAAGGTTACTGTCTGGGTGGAAACAGATTATAACCTCATACCTCAAAATAAATCATCCAGGCAGAACTGAAAAAGTGAATTAAACCAATAACAAACTAACAGTATGAAGGCAGAATGTTAATAATATACACTTATGGAAAAAAGAAACTTGGCATAGTTTCTTTTCTTTTTTTAAAAAAAAAAAACTTTGGGTTACTTTGGTTTAAATCTGTCAGAGGCTCCCCAGACCTGTCCAAACATGACCCAGCACACCTGTTCACAGTCCCCAGTGTATTGACTTTGCACTCCACCTGTTTTCAGTCTGCCCCAACCGTTGGACATCAGTTCACAACAGTAAACTCAACAGTAATTTATTGCCTCAGACACAAGCTCAGTTTAATTCTAGGCTAAAAACAAACTTGTTTAATCAAGAATTTTGTTAATAGTTTTTGCTGTCAACGAGGCAGAACTGAGGGGTTCTCAGGCTCAGAGTTTTCCGGTTACACGGACCACAACGAGGCAGCAGGAAGTGCCAGTGGACTTCTGCTCTTTGGACCTTCTGAATCCACCTGCCTGAACCTCACCTGGAATACTGACTGTGGCTGAGGTTGAACCCACACTGACCGTCATCTGGACTGATCTATCTGGTGGTTCTGATGGAAACCTGGTTACCCACTCCAGGTTAAATGCAGGAAGTAGAGACTGCTGTACAAACAATGCTGGTCCTGCTAGATGTGACTGTCTTTCTATATTTTTATATCTATCTATCTACATAAATTACTTACTTATAATTTTTAATTTTATTTAATTTTGTGTTTGTATGATTTGTGTAAATTCTGGTTTATTTAAACTATTCTCCAGGCTGCCCAAAGAGGACGGGACCCTGCTGAGTCTGGGCCCTCTCAAGGTCTCGCTTAACAGGAGTTTTTAGTCTGTTACTCTCAGATTCTCTAAGGCTGCTTTGAGACAAGTTCCATTGTAAAACACGCTGTATAAATAAATTTGACTTGACTTGACCTGTATACTAAGCATTTACTTTCTCGACTTATTCCGAGTGTTTAGACCTATGCCTGTTTCCTGTGCATACATGTGGTATGTATATCACCTAACCCTGGCTACCAATGACTGCGATTTCTGTCTTGCGTTTTGGATTTGCCTTTGTGACCTGTGTAATAAAACTACCTGTGTTTGCATCCAGCTCTGCCTCTGGCGATTCCTTACAAAACCAGCAATGACAAGGGAAAATATTTAAAGTACCACCACCACCACTATCTTTTTCATCCTGAAGCCCACAAAGGACCTTTGTGACAACCTGAATATACTGTAGAGAAATAACCTTTGCTCTAGCGCCTGACAATGACTTGAATTTAACATTTCTAAGATTAGTCAAAACGAATGTGCACCGTGGGTCAGTGTTTCTGCTCTACTGTATTCAAACTGCAAGCAGATAAAAAAAAGGGCTCTAGATCCATCCTACTTCCTCCAAAATTCTCCAGCTCAACCACAGCTTAGCAAAATGAGCAGCTGAAATCTTTGTGGTTAGACAAGTCAGAATTCAGAGAACAACAATTCAGTAACTGTAAAATTACCACAGCATAGTCACCATAGTAAAAAGGACCACTAAGAGAGTGTTTCAAAGTTAAACATGACTTCTGCATGGGAAGTTTCGTGTTGCATTATGTTTGTCGTCTGGGCCTAGTAAACTGGTTTCAAATGTAACTGAACAGATGATAATGTGGACGTTAGGCCTTTTGTTCTTAAAATAAAATAAGACCACTGGATTAGAATATCTACCAATGAAAACAATTCAGTTAGGAAATTCACGTCAGACCAAGTTCACCACAGACCCCTGATCTCCCAGACCACTGACACAGACTGTCAAATCAGGTCAAAATCTTAAAATGACAAAGAAAAATGATCCAGTTAAATGAATGTTTATTTTTACTTATATGCAGCAAGCGTTAACATTGTTTGAGACTTTAGACGCTTGACATGTTTAAGAAGTGAGAGATGAGTCAACCAAACAGCGTTTAGCTTACAACGCATTCAGGAAGGTAACGTCACACTGAACTTTTAGAAAGCCAGAATATGTAATTGTCAAGAGCAGCAGATTCTTAGGGAGGGTCAGTAAAGTACTATAATTAACCAAAACCCAGCAAAACTGAACAGCAGAATGAAATATAAATATGACATATTAGCAACATGTATATGTTGTGTTAAACATATTAAAGACACAGTACTATTAAACATTAAAGACACAGTACTATTAAAAAAAGCCATGCTACTTATTAAATACTATTTGTAAATATTTAGAAATACTAGTAAAAAATATTAAACCTGAAAGTGCCTCAGCTTTTTAGCTTCCAGAAATATGATCAAGTAAAATAGGATTGAAATAATGCAGTACATTTATCTGCATTTATTTATTCAATTAAATAATATATTTCTGAATATTATTTTCTTTTTTTACTATATAACTATATTGTATGTATAATATTTATTATATTATATTTACAAATAAATTAATTATATATTAGCATTCATACAATATTATTATGAATTATTTTATTGATACATTTTATATTACTGTTATTATCTGTATTTATTCATGTTATATTTTTATACAGAATATATAATAGGTATATCTGTAGCTTACCCAGTGCTGAGCAGAAGGTAGACACAGATGAGGGACATGAGAATACTCAGCAGCCTGTGGAAGAGTCGAGTAGAACTCAGCAGAGGCACAAAAAACGATGAGACTAAACAAAAGAGTTTGGAGACACACGGTCAGTCAGCCAGAGACGATCTGAGCAACAAAATAATAAATAATAATATAACACAGTGCTGCTGAATTCTCAAATCTGTTTGGTCAGGAGGTATCAGGCTGATTTTCTTAAACATAGCAGCTCAGACAGTAGAATTTTAATGAACTAAATGATACTATGACATAACATGATGCATCATTCTTCAACAAACAAACAAAATAACTGCTGACAATCTGCTGTGGTACAAAAGGGAAAAAATAAAACATTGATGATTAGTTTTTAATGTAAGGAAAGATTTTCTGAGAAGATGAGTAAATAATTTGAGAAGAAGCAGACTGAACATGGACACCAGTGTGATTATACACTAAAGTGCCAGAAATACTGGGACACCAGTTTCATTCTTGGTAGATCCCCTACAGGAGTGTAGAACTGCACAAATAGTCCTCATGCTGATGTTTAGCGATACCCCAGCACTGAATTCTGCTGTGAAACGATTCTCAACACATTCACCCCGAGTCTGTTTATGACCGTGCTGTTGTAGTAGGTTTGAGGTTTTGCTAGAGTTCTTATAGACACGATACCCTCTAGAAACTGTCAGAACTTCTACCTGGGAAATGCTTTGACCCATCTCACTAGCTGCAACAATTGAAATGCCTTAAATCACGATAACTTGCCATTCTAATGGCGGAAATCAGCTCTAGAAGCTTCTATAGATATCTGTCGCTTTATATATCTATCGCACTGGGAGATGCGACCAATGACGTGCACAGGTGACTCTGATATGTATTTCGCACAGGCCCAGTTGTACCAGTTTTTCTGGCACTTCAGTGTACATGTGAATGTAATTCCAGTATAAAAACAAAAGTCACGCATTTGAAATTATTTATCAGTCAAAAAATGGTCCAACTCATGTGGACCATGGGTCAATCTGCCTGCTTTACTATTACTATATAAACAACACGCAAACATTTAGGGGAAAAAAACTGTATTTCCCCACAACAGCGTGCAGCGCAGTGTGTTATTCTGTGTAAAGTGGTCTAACCCAGAGTGGTCCAGCTGATGACCTGGTTGAAGAGCGGTAGGCCTTGTTTGAGTTGCAAACTGGAGTGTGTGCTGGAAAGCACGTATGTGCACAGCGCCACCTGCAGCATCTACGAACATTACCACAAATATGATCAAAAATAACATTAGGGCAGTTATATCTGCATGTGTATTGGATGATAATGTGTGTGTAAGCATGTGTGCATGACAACAAGAGGTCTAAAAAAAAAAAAAGACAAGAACAACACCTGGCCAATAAACAGCCATCGATCTCTCGTACACAGGCCTGAGTGTCGACGTGATAAGATGTAGAAGAACGACATGAGGAGCATCAGAGCTCCGGCACATAACCTGGACGAAAAAGATCATGAATACACAACATAAAAATATGACATAAAAGGTGAGAAATATAAATGAGTGAGGGATCTTACACATAGTTAGTGTTGGGTTCTCGTCCAACCACAGGCAACAGAGGAAACACTGCCAGACACAAGCAGCTCAACACCCAGCTCACTGACCTGGACTAAAACACAGAACAAATTTTTTTAACATAATATAACTAAAAATGGATAAAATACAATAAACTGGTGCAGTATAAGAGGAATAAAATGCTGTATGTGTAGTAACAGTACCTCTGCTTTCCTATACTTTCCTATAACATCATGACAACTGAGTGACACGTGTTGTATATTTCAACTAAAACTTCTCGCTGTAATAATTTAGTGGAGCAATTTACCACCTTAACCTATTTAAAACCAATTTGCTTCTGGTTAAAAAAAAACAATGTCCTGCAAACTTACACAGGAAACGAACGCTGGCCTTTTATTTTGTCACTTGCTTTTGTGAAAGCATGGCCAGAAAACCATGTCTAATATCTTACCTTGGTTTTCTTACAAAGTCCTGAGACAACAGGCCACAATGCCAGTGCCATGAGTCCAAGGGTCAACATAGCCCGATAGAAAAAACTCACAACCTACAAATCAGTGGAGAAGAAATGATTTAAGAGAATTTTGATGTATTTTGGGATCAGTGTGTGATTGTCTGTGTTCTGACACACTAACCAGTAGCTCAATCCCAAATGCAATCAGAACAAAATATCCAAAGCATTTGCTCAGAGGCAGGGAAGGAACTGATCTGATAAGGTCAACGAGGATCCCTGATCTAAAAACAAGAGGATTAGCATGTTGTGTTAGTATACAACACTAGTGTTAAAGTACAAAGTTGTGAATATGAGTGACCAAGCACACCCCTAAACTCCACACCGTAGCCACCATTTGTAAAAGAGTTCACAAACTTGATAACACTCACCCTAAATAACAGGTTCTGTGAAGGACTGCGTCTTACACATGATAACATGATTATCTGTTTGGCATGTAACTCTTTATAAATATGTAGTGTGAAGCATTACTAGCCAGAGGTGCAAAACAGAGTGCAGCTTCTATGCAAATAGATATAAATTGCACCCATAGTGTGAAAGGCAGGACATAAATAGATACTGTCTATGCAAATGAATACAACTGAAGAACAAGTATTAAATTTGAAGAAGCCTGTTTCGACCAGTCGAAGACGAGATTTAGTAAAAGAATCGAGAGGTTGGTGAAGTTCACATTACTGCCGCGGTAAAGGTGGTTTCATATTCGGCACTGACCACACACACACACACCTCCAATACTAATCGTTAGACCTAAAAAAAAAAAAAGCTTTAATGCACACATGCCTTGTTATTGTAATGCATAACAGAGAGTGTCTCACTCTTTAAGGACGCTGTACCATAGGGGGACAGGCAGCAGGCAGTAGATGTAGTAGGTGAAGGAACTGGCCTGAAGAAACAGAAAGAGAGATACCAGCAGGCCCACACACACAAACACCCGACCTAGATACCTCCCTGGCACCTACAAAATAAAACACAAATGAAAGACAGCAAGCAGATGATTTAGAATAGTGT
>JAOVVF010000026.1:2136571-2148236 GCA_028565595.1 Duopalatinus emarginatus
TGTGTGTGTGTGTATTCGTATATATGTGTATGTAATGTCTTATTAGAGTTACACAAGCCTGTATAGGAGCGAATGCTCCTGCATGATGTACTTAGATGCTGCTGTGGTTCTAAATGGTTTATTTTCTTCTGTTTCGAAAAGCCTCTGAGGTTATTTGACCTGACATTGCTGGGTTCGCGCTTTGTGTCGAGCTTTACTTAACGGCGTACAGAGCCGACGCCTGGGCTGCAGAACAAAAATAAATTGACTAGTTGTCACAAGCCGCTTGCTACTCTGGAGAAATTTTGTCAGTGCTGTGGCCGAGGTTTTAAGCCTCATTTTTTCACAAAGTGTACCGCCTCAGCCTCGGCTAACTCAATCGATGAGACAAACAATAAGCAAATATGAGACTGGGACACGTTGTGTAATAAATTTGCGAATTTAACAACAGTGCTGAAAAGAAAAGGCATGTTTTTTTAAGTGTTAGCTTTGTGAGAAATTGTGCATGACGCTACAGGATGCTTAAACGGGTGATGTGATGTGTTTAGAATGCGGACTACACAACGGGGCAGGTGTTCGATCTGTCCGAGAAGCTAGAGCAAGCAGAGGCTCAGCTGGGTCGAGGAAGCTTTATGCTGGGCTTGGATACTCATGACAGGAAGTCTGAGGACAAACTGGCCAAGGCTACACGAGACAGGTAAGGTGATCACTAACGTGGGGAGAATAAGAGTGGTCTGGTCATTTGTAGTTGATTTAAAAAAAAAAAAAAAAAAAAAGGATAAAATGGCAGCTGTGTGTTGTTCATTTGTGTAATGAAGCCTGTGACATTTTATTAATCATTAAAAAAAATATATATCTTTGTGTTTATATGACTACATCTATTTACATATTGATTGATGTATGCAAGATTGTGTTTGGCCAAATGCATTATGCTTTGAAGGTCTTGTTTTTTATTTTTTATTTTTATGTGATATCAGATCATTGTCAGATTCATATATATTCATACATTACTTTTGCTGCAAAATGATGCAGTAGCATGACAAAGTGTATCTGACCTAAGAAACATAACCTGACATGTTAGTTTTCTAACTTATCATTATTAATTCTTTAATGTTGATTGACATGACAGGATTTAATCTGAAACTCTTCTATTTGGCCCTCAGCTGCAAAACAACCATTGAAGCAATTCACGGCTTGATGTCCCAAGTCATCAAGGATAAGCTCTTCAACCAAGTGAACACGTCCACCAACTAAAAGTGACCTAGTCTTAAAGCAATGACTTTACAGGCACTCGAATCTCAATGTCTCCAATTGTTTATAGATGAATAAATATTATTAATGTCTGAGAACATTCTTTTATTTTAGATTTAGGTTGCACCTTGTTCTAGTTAAAACTATAGAATGTTCACCGAAACAGATCACTGACCCATTTCGAGCTCCTACAGTTCTCGAGCGCAGGCGGGAACAGCTTCAGAGTGTGATTTTAACACTTTAACAAAGACCATGAATACACTGGCTCACAACAAAACCAATCGAGCTGTCATTTAGGTTCGCACCAGTCATAGCATTACATAATGGAATAACAAACTCGACGGCAGCGTTGGCCCAAAGGTAAACACAAGCCGGCTGTAGAAAATGTCTCGGCAAGGACAGATCTGAGCAGGTTGTCTTCTCACGATACACAGTCCTTCAGGAGGTTGAGCTGGACGTCTGTAGTGCGTCAGTGATGCATCACAGAAACAGAAGCTCGACACACTGCGTCCATTCAGCCTTAGAGTCTGCTCTCTGTCTCTGCAGACACTCCCGACATCCTGTACTTTCTTACAGACAACAGCTCTGGCACCGTTCTTGGCTAATGATTTTTTTTTCCCCGCTTTTGACATAATAATGTAGGTAACGTGCATACGTTTAAACAGTTAGCAAAAAAAGCATATTGCTATAAAAAAAAAATTAAGATTTTTTTTCTTATTCTCCTCCTATCCTAAATTAAAACTTTATCCTTTCATGTACGGTTGCATTCAATAATGACTGAAACTATTAACTATTTTTAAAAAATCAGTTAAATAAATAGAATAATCATTTAATAAACATAATAACAACGATAATAATAATAATAAACATTTATAAATAAATGTGTATAAACCTATATTTAATTATAATATATACAAATTATTAATACAAATAATTTTTTTATTTATACCTAATACAATTTCATTTCAAGGGGTTCAGTGGAGAAGGGTTATGTGTTCACCATGAATCATAGATCATCATAGATCAGAAAATAACCTAATTATACCTGATCAAAGATGGGAACAGATAGTACAGACAGCTTCATAGCTTACAAATTGCTCTGAAACGTTACACCACTGCACACTGTGATTAGGCAACGTGCGCTTCTCGTGTGAAAACGTGTGTATAGCAAGACTTTGTTTGAAATCTTACCTATCATTCTTTTAAAAAATGAATCCGAATCAGTCACTGAAAATAATCGTACTAATGCTAATTCCGCATTGGAATCACAAATGAGGCTTGTGATCATCACCACATGAGTATTTATATGCTTCACTTATGGAGAAAAAAAAAGAATTTAAATTAAGAGGAACCCAGAGAAAAGTGTTTTGGTTTTTATCTTTAACAAATGGATAGCCGCAGACTGGCCTATATCCTGTTAGTCACATTTAAGGCATGCTTTGTATTAACGAAGGCCTACTTAAATTACGGTGGAATTCTACTTCATTTGTGGAATTCAAAGAAAATGTAATAATAATAAATAGGTAGGGGGAAATGCCTATAAAAAAAAAAAAACATCTCAGAAAGGACATCAGGGTGATAAGTATAACTAATTAAGAATGGCCATATATCACCAGGTTCCTATTAGCCGGGCGCCTTTAGGACAAATGACCCTGTGTAGGTCCTCAGATATTTGGTAGCACTGATGTTTACTTTGGAGCTCAGAATATTCTCAGCCAGCGTTGGTTGTAAAGGGGCTGAAACATGCTGGCTGCCCTGGAGGACTGCCTGAAAGAAGGGGAGGGGGGAACTGTGGCTAGCCAAGGAGCTCCATTTCCTCCCAGCCAAGCATTCTGCATGCATAAATGGTGGCGAGTCACTCAGGCTCAGGAAGCTCATTCCCCAACGTTATATAACAACACACGGGTCACTGCATCCACTCCCCACATGTTACCATTAGGAATGATACGCATTATTAAAGATTGCAATCTGAGCTTACTACAACAGAGAGAGAGAGAGAGAGATGGGGAGACAGAGAAAATTAGCAAGGAGAAAATGAAGAAGGAGACAGAAGGTAAATAAATGATGTGACAATTAATAAAGAACGGAAAGAACAGACAAAAAGGAGGAGCTCAAAAGAAAAGGGAAATTGAGAGAGTGAATGAGAGATAAAGTGAGAAAAATTGAGTAAAGTAAAATTGAGAAAAATATAGGATAATACAAGAAAAAAATTAAAAAGTCAAAGAAAAGAAGAGTACAAAGATTGTTAGAGTGTTACATAATAAATCTGGGGCAAAACAACAAGAGAATAAGAAATAATAAAGAATGGATGAAAAAGATAAAGAGTATGAGATGAGAGTACGGTACAGAGGTTAGGAGAAAGGAGGAAAAGGACCAAATAAAAGTAGACAAAAACAAAAAGATAGAGGGGAGAATGCAGAGGGCGCATAGAGGATGCATAATGATGACAAAATGAAGGGGAAAAACAAAGACGGTAGATCGTGTGTGTGTGTGTGTGAGAGAGAGAGAGAGAGAGAGAGAGATTCATTATTGGCAAAATATGTAAATAAATGCTACATTCTGACAGAAAGACAAATAAAGGAAAAACTAATTCCACATGAATATTATGTAAATATGGAACAGAACAATAATACATGCATTTGTGAATAAGATGTAAATATGTTATATATACATAGATGATTTTATACACATTTAATTCATTGTATGTTTTGTATTTACTAATTTAATCTATTCACTTATTTAATTATTTGAGTATCCATATTATATATATATATATATATATCACATGATCACTTCACAACCTCTTCTTTTCTTTTTACCATTCTTTTATTTATTCATTTAATTGTTTTATTTATTTATGTACTTATTAGAACACATTTCTTACAACACACTTATTAGTCTGTGCTTTTAACAATTCATGCCAATAAAACTGGATTTCGATTTAAATTTGCATTAGAGAAAGAGAGAAGGGAAGATAGAGACAGAGAAGGGCAATAAATGACCCTTGTGAAACAAAATGTGAAACAAAAAAATTAAGAGATCTGAATATAAAGAGTTCTGAAGAAAGAAAACTGGAACAAACCAAGAAAGAAAAATAAATTGTTTCTGTTCTGTGTCTCCACTTCACCTTCAATTTGTGTAACTGTTTGAATCAGTGCAGTGTTTTCTCCTTCATAAAAACATACATTTCCTCACGTCTTGCTTGTTTTTCCCCACTTTTGTGACAGTTGTATTTAAATCCTTCTCCACTGCTATATATCATTAGCTTCAGGTATACAGCCTGTGTGCCCCTGAAACCAAGGTCTCAGTCTGAAATGAAAACTCAGTCATTCTAAAAATAAACAGTCTGATTTCACATGAAAACCAACATGGAAAACAGCCCTAATAATTTTGGGAAATAATTTGCATCTTATATTGCAGCAAAATATTGCAGCCATTTGTAATGGCCAAGCATGTAAGTGCATGTGCTAAAATAATGAGACTTTAAATGTTTAGGAAATGGTTTGTTTTCATACCTCTAACATTGACTGAAGCAATAATATAATGCACTGAATCAATTTATTTCTGCCCAACCATCCAATCCATCCACATTTTCTTTGCGAACATTTATGTTTATTATAGATCCTGTTACTTTTATGTATTTAGTCATAACAACTGTACATAATCAGACATTACTTGATATCAACACTGAAATTCCTGATGATATGTTGACATTTTGGGTTGAATAAGCTACATCTGCATCGGTTACTCTGTTGTAAAATTTGATCAAATATAAGTATGTGCAGATACACGGCCTGGTCAGTATTCTGAGGAACGTCACAGTGATGAAGCCTAATTGAGCAGATATAATCTAAAAGCAAGTATTAATATCTTTCAAAAACCTTTCAAAGCTGGAATTTAATTTAATATAACTTTTTACTCACACTTATGGGAAAAATGTATTATTTACAATTGAAGGTCTCTGGCAAGACATGACTTAGCAAGGCACTTCCTGCTCCCCAGGTGTCGTGGATTGGGTTGCTCACCGCTGTGTTCACTACCCCCTAGTGTGTGCATTCACTGGTGTGTGTGCAAGCAGTGGTCAATGAGTCACTTGTGTATGCTGTGTGAGTCACTTTTGTGTGTGTGTGTGTGTGTGTGAGAGAGAGAGAGAGCAAAAAAGAATTATTCATGTTAGAAAAACATCATACAGGTGAAACAATGTATGATATGTGAATCATATATGAATCATGTGAATCATAAAAATGAATCATGTGGAAATAAATGATTCAGTTGAACAAAAATATCACATAAAAACATCATAGATTTGAAACAATTTCATATGTCAAATGAAATCATATGGAGGGGAAATACCATAAAAATTAATCATTTAAAATTTAACAATAAATGAATTATTTTTACACAAATAAAACACAAATAAAAACGAATCATGTAAATGTGCAAAAAAAATCATGTGGGGAAAAAATGATCTTGTGAAAATACATTCATCATGTGGAGAAAATCATACGTGAATACGTGAATCATGTGTATGAATGAATGAATCGTTTGGCAAATGAATCATAAGGAGGAAAAACACATGTGTAGACAAATCATGTGAAAATAATTGACTCACAAAAGTGAAAAAGTGAATCATGTGAAAATAAAACAATCGCGTGAAAATGTTATACAGTATGTGTGAATATAGACGTGAATAATCGTGTGATCCAGATATGCTCAAGCACGTGCTGCTGAAGCCTCGCATGCTGCTGCGTATCCATGGCAACAGCACCTCCCACTTCCGTAAACAAAGAAGGGTTTTTGTTGTTATTATCAGTCCAGGGCTTATAATAATAAATTAAAGATCTTTTTTTGACACTCTGAAGGTAGGTTACATGGCTGTTTCATCTCTCTTCATTTTATATGGTTATATTTTTGCCTTAGAGGTAGTTTAATGTTAGCTAACTTAGCTAAAGTCTCTGTATGGTCCCTCAAGCGTTTCATAAAATGAGTCCCCTGGTGCACCATTTCTATTGATCTGGCTGTCTCTTTTTAACCTCATACTCTCAGATCAAGTGTAGCAGAGACATGTTGTCACACTGTGACTGATATATACAGTGTTGTGTAAAAGTCTTAGTCACATCAAAGAAATGTTGTAAAGAACATTTTTTTAGTATTTGACTGAAAAAACCCACAATGAGCAGTGAACAGTACTAAAGTAAAAAGTAAGGAATTAGATGAACAGTTTTACTGAGTGTCCTGGAGAATCTGTATCAGTTTTTCTGAAGGGACTGACTGTCACACTTACTTCTTTATTTCTTCATTCATTATGTTTTTTATCTCTTTCTATCTTTTTAATCTTTTTATCTTTTTAATAGGTTTCTTTACTGACATACTTTTTTCTGTAACTCAGAATTGTTATTATTATTGTTGTTGTTGTTGGTGTTGTATCTAAAATCTAAAATATTTCTGTACTGACTCAATAATGCAGAATTTATCAAATAAATGTCTATAACAAAATGTGTACCAAACACAATAAGATTTTTACACAGTACTGTACATTATATATATATATATACACAGCTCTTACTCTGGCTTGAAAATTAAATTCTGGAGACTTCAGATGTAGTAGATGAAGTCACTAATAATAATAATAATAATAATAATAATAATAATAGACACTTTGACAGTCTCTTACAACACAACCCTCTCATACACATGAAATCACTGGTAATAACTGCTACAGACATCTGCATTAGTTGCACACCTCAACTGCATTTTGCACACACAGCCAGCCCCTGCATACACTGCACATAAAGACATTCTTCACATTTTGCACATTTTACCCTGTGTAAATATTCTTCTAAATAGTTTAGATATTTTTTATAATCTTTCATAATTAGATGTGCATTTATATTTCTTATTTTAACCTATTTTATATTTTATTAATTTTTATTTATTGTACAGTTACTTATGTGGACAGTCAGTCAAAAGCATTTCACTGCAGGTTGTACCATGTATGCTTGTGTATGTAGTGAATAAAAAAATAGATAAATAAAGACACAGTAGGCAGATGTCTCAGGGTCACAGTGATAAATAATGAAAACCTCAAGGGAATTGAGCTAGTTTTTCTTTATACAGAGTACAGACCTGCCTTATTATTAGGAGGTCAGGTCACATTTAATGCAAGTGTTTCATTCACATTTGGCTTTTCAGATGCTTTTTAGCCTGACAGTGATCCCAGGGTCAACATACTATAACAATATTATATACGTATGATAGTACGGAGCTGTCCAATAAGTATCAGAATTCTCTTAATACATTAACTCATTATTTCATAACCACCTTATTTTTCAGGAATACACCGCAGCCGTCATGGTTCATCTGACTGTCGATTTGATTGCTAAGTCTAATCAGCTTAAAATAAAAAAAAATCACTCAGTCCAGCACTGTCTCAAGAAATTAACACATCTCAACTTTTCACACAGGAAGATCAACAATATTGTAAGTCACTTTGCATATTCTAAATAATTTAGTTTGCTCGATTTCCACATATTTTTTAAATTTAGTTTTCTGTCTCATGCCTTCATACAGGATGACATTTCCATGTGCAGAAACCTCATGGTTCTATACTTGTATGACAATCAACTTACACACATCCGCAATCTGAATTTCGCTTCCAATCTCACACACCTGTACATGCAAAACAACAAGATCACTCACATCGAGAACTTGTCATGTTTGCGGAAGCTCTCCAAATTGTAAGTGTTTCCTTAAACTTTCTTTATTATACAATGAGGTGTAAAGGTAAATACATATTCTTTCGAGTAAATATACACTGTGCATTCACATGAAAATGCACTGAGAGTCTGTGCAGCATTATTTCCAGTTAACCAGTGATTAGCTGTTTATTTTTTTTAGGTATCTGGGGGGCAATAGCATTACGCTGGTCGAGGGTTTGGAGCAACTAAGAGAGCTAAAGGAGCTGCATGTGGAAGACCAGAGACTCCCACCAGGAGAGAAGCTGCTCTTTGACCCTCGTACTGTCCACGGTCTGTCGGTGAGAAGCTCAAGGCTGAACGCTGCCCACACATCCTTCTATGCTAAGGATACTGCAAACTTGAGAACCTTTCTTTGTATATCTACACCTATGCATGTGATTTTTTTGCAGTCGGGTAAAAAGCCAAGCATGGGCTAGATTTGTATTAAAGCCGTTTTTGTGTAATGATAGTAAAAGAGCTCTCTGTTGCCACTCAATTCAACAGAAACTGTTTACCGCCTTGGTCTTCAGTAAACAAACTGCAAATATACCAATTTTGTTTATTTTGATAATGAACAGAATCGCAGTGAGGGTACATGCCGTACATTTTCTTCCACAAAGCCTCTCATGTAGTAGAACTGCGTATTCATTTGTTCATTGTCTGAGAAGCTGTTTGTAAAGTTTAATATCTAAAGAACTTCATGTTAATTGCAGGAGTCACTATGTGTTTTGAACATTAACAACAACAACATCGATGAGATATTGGATCTGGCTATTCTTTACAAACTGACACATTTTTATGCTGCAGACAACCACCTAGAGCACCTACAGGTAACACTGTGTTTCATTTTATTTTTTTATTTCATGCTTATTTCTTAACTGACAGAAAAGAATGTACTCATTTAGTAAAGTATATTGCATTACACGCCGAGATTCAGTTAATATGCTATTATGTTGTTTATTTTATAGTTATATCCACTATTATTTCTGAAATAATACTAAATGGGGTACTAAAAACTAATCCTGCAAATCCTCTCAGCAGTTAGCAGTTTACAGACTTACACAGGGTTCAAATTATTCAACAAATCAGTGAGCCAGGTCTCCAGGGACCACCTTTGCTGACAACTTAAACAAGCGCAAGTTTTCCTTCTTCCTCACTAGACTTATTTTATTCCACATCACACATTTGACACTCTAACTCCAAATCTGTATGAGAGAATAACCTTGCAAATTTAGTGGAGGCCCCAGTAAGGATAAAATGTAACCTATTTATGTAGAGAAGTGATTTGTGAGACCATTTGGTGCATACAGGCTGATAATCTCTCTGTAGAAATGTGAAATGAATGCATAAACCTTGTAATATAGTGGTACAGTAACTTCAGGCCAAGCTGTGGAGGCACCACTTGAGATAATTGTGATAAATGTGTCAAAGGAAGCTTTCATGTTTAGCAGATATCTCCTTTAATTTATACAACCCCTTGGCCAGTATTGATTCAGAATAGACAGGGCCTAAAGGATCGATTCCTGCTTTGCACAGTTCAGTGGGAATTCAGAGGAAACATTATGGATTTTTAAAAGAGATTATGACAAGCAGTCAGCCGAGTGACAAATGGGAATCTGCAGAGGCTGTTAGTGGCGCGTGGCCAGACGGGTGCGGATGGGGAATCGAAGTGCTGGTCAAATACAGGTTCATAACTGGCCATCATTAGTACAGTGTGGATCTGGAGAAGACCCGAGTCAGGGGTGCATTCAGCACTCATACGGCATGGGAGAGCAATTTGGTGCTGGGCAGTTCCCAGCCCAGCCCTGAGTGACGGCCCTGACACGATCATTTATCAAAGCCTGAGAGCGCGCCGCTTGCTGGGGTCCCGCTAGACTTGATTGCATGCGGACTGAAAAGTGGAAGCACTTTGGTTGAGACAGGAAGGCAAAGAACAATCAAAGTGTGTCCAGAGAGTATTCATATTTCCACATTGGATTAATGTGTCTTTAGATAAACATACTCCGAGGGTAACATGCTTGAGGGCTCTTGCCCCAGGGAACTTGTTAGTCCAAGTGACAGTATTTATTAAAGCAAGCCGGTGTCCTGCTTACCCGCTTTATTTTTATAAGTTACCAAAGCTGCTAACTAAAGGTTTATGGAAAATGCTGATTTTGGGAGCCAGTATTGCACAATTTTCTACCTTTAATTTAATTAAATCTTACCTAGAATTATCCATTTTGCCCAACTGGAGGTGGGCAACAAAACATAAACTTAATGTTCTCCTTTCAGGAATTGGAGATGGTGTTTAGCCAGTGGCCTCAACTGCATCAAATGAATTTGAGTGGAAATCCTGTCTGTCATAAACCAAAATACAGAGACACACTAATAATTGTTTGTAAAAGTCTGGGTAAAACCTTTTAATATTTGTTTGCATGATGTAGTATGTAGTGTGGGTCATTATTATTATTGTTAAAACTTTTAACAGCAATCTATTGTTCTATAAGAATTTTCAATACCTGACATTTGTTGCTTATATGTGTTATATAAAAATGGTCCATGTGTCTTTATTGTATGAAAGTACTTGTAAACTATATTTATTTGTATAATATATAGATGAACTTGATGGGAAGGAGATAACGGAGTTGTCCAGGCAGTTCTTAATCAACTGGAAAAATGCAAAAGACTCCAAAAAGAAAATAACAGATGGTAGAATCATCACAAGACAAATCAAATACCCCTTTTCTGGTACGGACATTAGTACTCTAATACTTCATGATGTGATTTCTGTGGTTTCATAATAACAAAATCTAATCTAGCATTTGAAGTATGGGGGGGGGGGTATATGTGCTTTCTCTTCTCACATTTTTCTGCTTAGTATTTAACATATGCGGTACGATCCATTTTCTTACATGTCATCAGCATATAACTAAACACACTCAAGTCCCTCTGTGTCATGTGTCTTGGGATCATGACACGATGTGACTCACTCTGTTTTCATTCCAGTTGACTTTCACTTGGGCCCCCAATATCCCATTGCCTTTAACTCTGCTGGTTTTGTGGGGAAGAAGAAGCCGCTCCGGTTTGGGAAACCTACCATGAAAATGAGGTCAGACCCAGTGCAGCCAGACTGCAGAGGCGTAAGGTATGAACAGCATCATTTATACACTGATCATCTATAACATAAACACCACCTGCATAAGGACTCTCGAATGTGTGCTGTGGTATCTGTGGCACCAAGATGTTATCAGCAGATTCTTCGGTACTTGTTCAAGTAAGTCAAATTATCTTGTTAAAGTGACACCTGTCAAAGGGTGAGGCATATATTAAGCATAAGCTTAAGCTAAGGCATAAGCTCAATTGATGTACTGGCAGCAAGAAAAATTATCAGGTTTAAGTATTTGTGTGATTTTGATATGGACCAAATTGTGACAGTTAGAAGACCAGTCTGAGCACCTCCAAAACAGCAGGCCTTGTAGGGTGCAACCATAATGGACACCCAAGACTTACTGCTATGCATGAGGGGGTGAAGGCTAGTCCAGTTGCACAGAAGTCACACATTCCTAATGTCTTGGTGCCAGAGTGCCAGATACCAGAGCACACCTTCAGAGATCTTGTGGAGTCCATGCCTCAGTGGATCAGAGCTGTTTTGGCAGCTGTCCGGGGTGGTTTTAATGGATTGGTGTCTATCTATCTATCTATCTATCTATCTATCTATA